>MDKI01091694.1:0-16203 GCA_005239505.1 Nicotiana paniculata | reverse complement strand
ATCCTGCCTGTAATATTAAACTGCTAATATAGTCGAAATTGTAATTGAATATCTGAAGAAGACAAGAGTTCATTATTTTAATCATCTAAAAGAGAATCTATTTCCTCTATGGATAATTTCACACCTAGTAGGGTTATATTATGGAATATCATTAAACTTGGCCAATGAGTTTCAAAAAAAAGAGTTAAAAACTATATTTCATGTTCCTTTAAGAAGGATTTTTACCACTTTCCTGAGAAAAAACGACTTTCTTGATAAAATGAGGACTTATTGTGTGGACATGTGTAACTTTGGGTGCCTGAGTCGCATGTATGATTCGCGAGCAGGCTAGCCTTAGTATTTTATGTATAACCGCGTCGCATGATCGATTCGCGAGCGGGGCAGATAAATGCATCTATGGTTTGAGTCGTTCGACCCTCGGCAGTGCACATTTTATGTTTATGTTGGTTCGGGCCGAACGACCCTCGGTGTTGCTCGCGCATGCTATTTACTGCATAGTTGCTATGAGTTTGCCTGATTACTGGCCGGAAATATTAAGTTGTCAATTGAAATGACAGAGATTTGAAGTTATTAAAAAGATTTCGGAAGAAGTTGTTCCTTCCCGTCGATAAATTGTCATTTTATTAAATCACCATGTTGAACAATTGTTATTAATATGACGAAGATACAAAGTGTTAAACGGGAACGGAGTCGAAAATATCTATTCCTGATTTTAATGAATTGCCTATGATAATCATGCTTAGTGTCATACTTAAATATTCTAAATTGACCTTTAGTAAGTGTCTAATCTGACCTCTCGTCACTACCTCTCTGAGGTTAGGCTGGCGACTTACTGAGTACACGTTCTTTTTGTACTCATGTTGCACTTGCTGTGCATTTTATTGCACAGGTACTTTCATAGCAATGTGGAGGATTCAGAGACTTAGGCGAGTTGCATCATCCAGAGGCGATCCGCAGCTGACAGAGTCTCCTTCGTACTGTATTTATTTTTATTTTAAATTTCCTTGTCCAGTTGTATTTCGGACAGGCTTTGTAATGATTGTGTAAATTCTTAGAAATTGCTCCTATACTTGTGACACCGGGTTCTGGGATATGTATTGGGATATAATTGTTTAAATGAACTCTTAGATCATTGTTTTTAAATAACAAGAATTTTATTTGCTGTCATATTTAATTTACGAAAAATTATTTATTTGATTATGAAATGCAAGAAAAGGTAATGGTTTCGAACATGCTAAAATATGAATGTATTTCAACTAATCAAGGATTTGGCTTGCCTGACAGTGGTGTCCGGTGCCATCACGACCTATGGATTTTGGGTTGTGACATTACTAAACCTGCTCATGACCGTTGCGTCCTATTTAACCTAGGGTCTGATACCAACTTTTCACGACCCCAATTCCTAAACCGGTCGTGATGGCACCTATCGTGGAACTAGGCTAGCCGATAATCACATAATTACAGTTTCTTTCCAAAATCCCAACTATTTTCAACATTTCATAAAAGTATATAGAATTACTGAATCCATTAGGCAAAATAAACAGCTAAATAGTCTAAACCATCCCAAAAATCCGGAGTCAACAGGTCATGAGCATCTAAGAAATATACCAAAAATTCTACTATTATAATACAAAACCTCCGAACGAATAACTAGGTACAACATAAGAACGGAAAACAGAGATGTTGCGGACGCTGAACAACTACCTCTATGTCCCGAACTCCGGCTCCGCACGGAATAGATGGCTAACGCTCGGTATCAGCACCTGTATCTGCACACAGGGGTGCAGGGAGTAATGTGAGTATGCCAACTCAGTAATAATAAAAATAAATCAAGTCTAAGCGGCAAGAAACACATAAAAATCAAATTATCAATTCACAATATGCACAACCTTTCATTTCAAATATATATATACATAGATATGTATGAAATCAACATGCCTTAAAAACTAACTTCAGTAAAATCCTTTGAAAAATGTGTTTTCCAACAATTTAAGAAATAAAAATACCTTAAGAATTTAGTGTAAAACGAAATAAGTCATAAATATCCCCCCAGGCTGAACATGTATCATAAATCGCCCCTCGGGCAGAACATCACTCTCAACACCTCACAACCATTCAGTATCAGCCCCTCGGGCAACCTCACAGTCACTCATGCCTACCAATCACTCGTCACTCGGCACTCGGCACTCGGCACTCAGGCAGAACATCACTCCACACCTGCGGCTTCGCAGGTGCGACCCATGCCTCGCACCTGCCGATTCCTCCAGTCTTGATAACAACGCGATAGGGTCCGAGAACTACTAAAGAAAATCGAGAAACACGTGGAAGCTAAAAGAAAACTAAATAAACAAAAAAAGACGGAAACTTAAAGATAGATTGAATTCAAGAAAGAGTTTCTTGAATTCAAGAAGTCTATTCTTGAAGTTGAATCCTAACAACAACAATTAGCTAACAAAGAACTAATTGCCTTTGGTAGAGAATTAAAAATAAGAAATAGATTGTGAAACCCGGCCCTTTAGAATAACAAGAACAACAATAAGCCTAAACTTATCACCTTTCTTGAATACCTAGAAGTGATCTAAGATTTCGAAAAGGGTTTAATCTTACCACCTTAAATTGAGTCTTGAAGGTTGAAGAATAAATCCAAGAGTAGCCACACACAAGAGTGCAAGAAAAATCTCACAATTTTTATTGTTAATAATCTAAGTCTAAAAACAAATAATATACCCTTTATATAGAGAGGGGTCACGAAATTGTACCTAAAAATAAGGAAATAAAGTCGTAAACTACTTTGGACAACAAGTCCAACTACCTTAGGAAAAGGAAAATACTAGGAAGCAAAAACCAAGTCATTCTTGGAAAGTACTTCCAACAATCTTAGGAAAAGGAAAACATAACATTAACTAACTAAGAAAGCAATAAATATTGTCCCCTAATATATGGAAATATGTCCCAAACTAATCATGAATAGAATCATGAAAATCTGGAAATCTTGAAGGAAATTTACAAGCAACTAGGCACCAACTTGCACCCTACATATAGCACTACTATTCTACCCTTATTGGACATCAAGTTAGTCCTCTTTATGCTATAAAAATATGGCTTTATGTACTTCATGGGCTACAAGGTTGGACACATTTTAGGTGCCAAATTGGTCCAACGGTGGCCTGATTTGGACCTTCTTTAGAGAATGTTTCTTGGGATCTGATCCACCTCTTCTTGGACATGAATTTGGGACATAAAATAATTATAACACATATATTATAACTCATATCCTTTCCTTAATCTCTTCCTCTCAATTAACAACTTCTTTACTTGCACTTGATGTCTAATGACCTTGTTTGGCAATACTTTAGCTTGACATCTTATTAAAGGCCCTATTTGATCTTCCTAGGATGCTATCATTCCCCTCTTCTTGAAGAAAATTCGTCCTCGAATTTCGACCTTGCAAGAAAAAGAAAACATGCACTAGTAAATGACATCCACTAATCTGAAAAAATGGTAGGAATAAAACAAGGTAGTGACCATGTGTCCACTTAACCCAATTAAGCCTAATAGGTGTAAATATTCCCTTATAAATCATATGGATATCATCATCCCAATAATATTTATTCCTACTTAGATTTGTCAAATAAAAAGCTCTCTCAGATGCACAATATAATGAAATTTGCAATGCGATCTTGTCAATAAGGTAGTCCAAATATGTGCACGCAAAAGAAATTACAAAATATTGGCCATGCAACCATTTAACACAACTATCTCCGCCACATGTATCAAATAAGACACTTTTATGATATAGACAATTATCAATTATAAATCCCATGGATTCTTCTACACGTAAGTTATTCAAAGAAACACATAAATTCTCATAAAGGTCATAAGAACCCATAAATTTCAAAATAAAATATTCAATACATCCAAGCTCATGATTATAACTTTCCCCAATAATATTCGCAACACCAATGAATTCTACATAATTGCTCAAACTTTCACAAAAAGAGTCATAGATAGGTTCATGAAAGAGTATTTGATTACTAATGTCACAATAATCATGCATATCCTCTTTACTAGAAGCAAGCACTTTTACAGCCTCACAATAAATATGACTAGAGGAATGACTTCTCACCGAACAACAAAACTCACATTCTAGAAATTTATCACATGAAAACTCATTAGGCACTTGAATAAGAGAAGAAAGAACATTTAACTCATTAACAAGCCTTTTCTCATAAATTTTATGCCTCTGTCCACCAAGTTGGAATGCATAATCATCTATGTCATACTCAATTTCAAAAGTAAGCAAATTACTCTTGCACTTGAACTTAGATACTATAGCTAATGACTTGATATGCATCAAAATATCATCATTCATAAAAATTATAAAATCACCAACATAAGAAGTAAGAGTATAATTCATTACCTCCAAAAATACCTTAGGTGTTCTACAAAGGCCAGGAATGTGAATAAACCAATTATAAATATCATACTTGGACTTAATTATTAATGGAACAACATCACCTTGCTCTAACTTAACAATGCCTTTAGGGAACTCCATGTTGTAAACCTGTAAATAAAAATCAAAATAGTCAAAAGGTTCAACAACAAAGAAATTAATCAAGCTTTTATTATCCACCATCCAACAAGAATTGATTTCACTAAATTCATGTTGGAATCCAATTGGATCCTTTGCAAACATCTCTTGTGCCTCACCCCCACTTTCAAAAGGACTTTCCACATATGGCTGCACAAAATCACAAGAAGTAAAACAAGAAAGAGTTAAAGGGTTAGAAAGTAAAGAAATATTTTTCTTGCATACACTCTCTTTGGCTTTTATCACAGAACTAGTTTTCTCCTCACCCTTATCCTCTTCTCTCTCACCACGGTTTTCTTTTTTTTCTTCAATCAAACCCTCTTGTTTCTCTACCTCACATATTTTTTCTATCTCACGGCCTTCTCTCTTTTCTTTCCTCTCAAGATTACTCTTTTCCCCCCTTGACATCCCACTCTCTTCACTCAACACGATCTCTCATTTTTCCTCTCTTGGGATGTCAACATGCACTCTCTTACTCCTCTCATTCTTTTCTATCTCATATTTTTCCATATTCTCTTTAACGGTCTTTTCATCTTCACAAATTTGTGAGGGAGTCAAAGGCCCAAGAATGAGTTTCTTCCCGTTAACCTCAAAAGAGTATTTGTTTTTTTCCATGCTATATGAAGCTCTTCTGTAGACATACCATGGCTTTCCCAACAAGATATGATAATTATTCATGGGAATCACATCACACCAAATTGCATCCTCATATCTTCCAATAGAGAATAGTAATAACACTCTTTTAGCCATCTTTACTCCTCTCAACATGTAGGGTTCAATATGCTCAACACAAGGGAAGTTCAATCTTTCAACCATATAAGAGCTAATTGAGTTATAGCCATATTCTTTGTCAATTCTAAGGGCACAAATCGCGGACATCACTTTAGCTCTTGTTTGAAAAATAACTTTACCATTGTCTTCCTTCCATTCGCTATACTGTGAGTTTGACTTTTCAAGTTGTTGAGTCATAGTTCGCCTCCTTTCACGATAAGTACCTAGTTGAAACGCCTTAAACAAAGATTAGAAGAATTATGTATCTCTCAAGTTTGGTTTTTTTCCTTATACTCTCATCTCTTTTGCTTTTTTCCACTCAAAGCAACTCTTGGTCTCTAATGTTTAAATTTATTAATAAACCTAACAAGTCAAAACCATTTAGTGATAAAATTGAGGAGTTAGAAAAGAAAAAGGAAAGTGAAAAACCAAACCTAGAAAGAATAGGAATTGGTTAGTTTAAAAAGAAAAAGGGGAAATTTTTAAAAACCCAAAACCCACAAGAATGAGGAAAGAAGTTTCCTTAATATTCAAGAACAAGGATCCCCTCTTCTTGTTTCCTTTCTCGACTTGGAAACCAAATAATGCTTGAATTCTAAAATAGTAATGTGCTAAGACTTTTTTTTTGGGCTGATTTTCGTTTTTTTTTTGCTCAAGAACCTCCCAAGATTATCAAGATTGAAATCTTGATTAGCCTATGCTCCCGAGAACTACTAAAGAAAATCAAGAAACATGCGGAAGCTAAAAGAAAAATAAAGAAACAAAAAAAAATGGAAACTTAAAGATAGATTGAATTCAAGAAAAAGTTTCTTGAATTCAAGAAGTCTATTCTTGAAGTTGAATCCTAACAACAACAATTAGCTAACAAAGAACTAATCGCCTTTGGTAGAGAATTAAAAATAAAAAATAGATTGTGAAACCCGACCCTTCAAAATAATAAGAACAACAATAAGCCTAAACTTATTACCTTTCTTGAATACCTAGAAGTGATCTAAGATTTCGAAAAAGGGTTTAATTTTACCACCTTAAATTGAGTCTTGAAGGTTGAAGAATAAATCCAAGAGTAGCCACACACAAGAGTGCAAGAAAAATCTCACAATTTTTATTGATAATAATCTAGGTCTAAAACAAAGAAGACACCTTTTATATAGAGAGGGGTCACGAAATTGTACCTAAAAAATAAGGAAATAAAGTCCTAAACTACTTTGGACAACAAGTCCAACTACCTTAGGAAAGGAAAATACTAGGAAGCAAAAACCAAGTCACTCTTGGAAAGTACTTCCAACAATCTTAGGAAAAGGAAAACATAACCTTAACTAACTAAGAAAGCAATAAATATAGTCCCCTAATATATGGAAATATCTCCCAAACCAATCATGGATAGAACCATGAAAATCTTGAAGGAAATTTGCAAACAACTAGGCACCAACTTGCACTCAACATCTAGCACGACTATTGTACCCTTATTGGACATCAAGTAAGTCCTATTTATGCTATAAAAACGAGTCTTTATGTAGGACTTCATGGGATGCAAGTTTGGACACATTTTAGGTGCCAAATTGGTCCAACGGTGGCCTGATTTGGACCTTCTTCAGAGGATGTTTCTTGGTATCTAATCCACCTCTTCTTGGACATGAATTTGGGACATAAAATAATTATAACATATATATTTTAACTCATATCCTTTCCTTAAGCTCTTCCTCTCAATTAACAACTTCTTTACTTGCACTTGATAATGGCCTTGTTTGGCAACACTTTAGCTTGACATCTTATTAAAGATCCTATTTGAGATTCCAAAGCTTCATTCTTGTCCTTGAATAGATCTGAGCTTCCTAGGATAATATCAAGTCTGGCCTCCTTTCTCACCTGCGCAAATTTCTTCGCACTTGCGGCCATCGCACATGCGGCTCCCCATCCGCAGGTGCGACCACACCAGTAAATTCACACCGGCAGCTATTTTGCTGCAATTTCCTAAGTCCAAACCACCGCTAACCATCCGAAATCAATATCGAGCCCCTCGGGGCCCCAACCAAACATGCCAACACACCTCATAGCATCATTCAAACTTAGTCGAGCCTTCAAAACACCAAAATTACATCAAATTCAAGCCCATGAACTTTGAAACTTCTAAATTTCGCCAATGATGCCGAAATAAACCAAAACACATCTGATTGACCAGAAAATTTGCACGCATATCAAAAATGACATTATGAACCTGTTCCAACTTCCGAAATTCCATTCCGACCCCGATAGCCTATTTTCCACTGCCAACCAGAAATTGCCAAAAACTATCTTTTGCCAATTCAAGTCTAATTCTACATCGGACATCAAAACTTCATTCCGAACACATTCCTAAGTCCAAAATCACCTAACGAAGCTATCCGAGCCATAAAATCCATATTCCGAGGTCATTTACCAATAAGTCAACTCCCAGTTGACTTTTCCAACTATTAAGCTAGTTTAAGAGACTAAGTGTCTCTGTTCTCACCACAACCACTCCGGAACTGAACCAACTGACCCAACACAACATAAATAGTCTACGCGGCATATGATAAAGCATAAATGGGGGAAACGGGGCTAATCTCACGGAACGACCGGCCGGTTCGTGACAAAACCCAATCGCGACTTGATGAAATTAGGCCAAACTTTCCAGATCACTCCTATAATTCATTATCAAAATTCCGGAAGTCTCAAAATCAAATTTCGATCCCTAGAACTAAAAGTGGATCTTTGGATCATTACATGCTTATGCTCAAAACGCCAAAATCTTCCAAAAAAACTCTTCAAAAACTTATCTGAGCCTCATGGGACCCAACCAAGTATACTAAAAAGTCCCATAATATGACACAAACTTAGTCGATGCCTTAAATTACATCAAACAATGCTAAAACGGTGGATCACACCCCAATTCAAGCTTAATCAAACTAAGAACTTTCAACTTCTATATTCAATGTTGAAACCTATCAAATCAAGTCCGATTGAACTCAAATTTTGCACACAAGTCACAAATGACACTACAAACATATTCCAACTGTAGGAATTCCATTCTGACCCTGACAACTACTTTTCCACTGCCGACCGAAAATTGCCAAAAACTCAATTTCGCCAATCCAAGCCTAATTCTACTCCAGACCTCAAAATAACATTCCGAACACGCTCCTAAATCCCAAATCACCTAGCGAAGCTATCCTAGCCATAAAATCCACATTCTGAGGTTGTTTACCTATAAGCCAACTCCTGGTTGATTTTTCCAACTATAAAGCCAACTTAAAGGACTAAGTGACTCATTTCTCTCCACAATCACTCTGAACCCGAGCAACCAACCCAAAACAACATAAATAGGCTAAGCAACATATTATAAAGAATAAATAGGGAAAACGGGGCTAAAATTCTCGGAATGACCGGTCGGGTCGTTACACATACTGTACGAAATGAACCTCTGTCTACAAAGCCTATAAGATTATTTGACATCAAATGGGACAGGGCACCGACCTACCCATAAGTTTGTACCAAAACTCTGACATGATGGCTTATAGTCTCGGTTGTACTCCGAATGAGGTGGAGTCTTACGGATCCTTTGTTGAATGCTAACCTCGTCTACTATGAGGGCTTGTCAAACTGATTATCTATAATTGCAGGCATGAATGAAGCGTCCCCAACAAAAGGACGTCAGTACGAATAATGTACCGAGTATGTAAGGCAGAACTGAAACATAACAATAAGTCAACATTAATTAAATACGTATAAAATCAACTTGAATCTCTAAAGTGACACCGTATATGCATATTTATTACACTTGTATATATATATATATATATATATATATATATATATATATATATATATATATATATATATATATATATATATATATATATATATATATATATATATATATATATTATCCATATCTTATGATGCATGACTGCCCAACTAATCAGTGGTAACTGCCCGACCGGCCATCACACGGTGGTAAATGTATGATTGCCCAACCGATGGTAAATAATGATACATAACTGCCCAACCGGTGGTAACTGCCCGACCGGTCGTAGCCCGTTGGTAAATTCATAACTGCCCGATCGGCCGTAGCATGATGGTAAATGAATATGCATGACTGCCCAACCAGCTGTAGCACAGTGGTAAATGAAGATGCATGACTACCCAACCGGCCGTAACACGGTGGTAAATGAAGATGCATGACTGCTCAACCGGCCGTAGCACGGTGGTAAATGCATGAAGATGCATGTATCACTATATTATAAATATTATCTTTATCAAATACCTCAATAGAGACTTAGGAACATACTTAGACATGCTTGAATATCATTTTACAGGAATGAATAACATAGACATCCTTAACTGCTAAGAGTAGAACCACTTATGGAATAGCATTATGTTTACGTATCGTTACTTAGACCATTTCAAAATAAGAAAGGATTAGCCTTAACATAACTGAGCCAATTCTCTTGACAATCCCTATAACACGCGTATTTGCAAAAAACACGTTACGGCGGATCGAAGTAGGGAAAAATCCGTATGATATTCTTGAGAAAGTTTGTACGTACTCTCTTAGAATTTGCAGTTCACACTGATATAGCATTGTAAGGTTTCATATTAACTCCTTTTTTGATAATTCCATCTGTTACTTAGAAAGATATATATATATATATATATATATATATATATATATATATATATATATATATATATATATATATATATATCTTATTTTAATGTAGGAAATCTCTTAAAATTATAGTTTGTGAGCCCACATGGTATGATGACTTGGCTAAAGAATTATCTAATCTTGCCACCTGGCTCCAAAGACTTGCCTAGTCAATATTGAATTCCTCACTTGCTGCCACGTAAATGCTTATCCACCCCAACAATAGAAGGAAATATTGCAATCTCCTTTCTATCTCTCAAATTGCCAAAGAATAACATGAAATCTTAAGGCTTGCCTTTCACGTGTAAGAAAAGCACATCAAGTGCTATGACTCATGTTCACATTGGTGCCACCCTTGGCCTAACCTAATGTCATGTGGCAGCCCCTTAACCATCATTATCCACTTAGTTTGATAATCCTTTGGAGTGGATGAGTCATAAGAAGTGATACTAATATACATACACGTATATGGCACCTTTACCAAGTATCTTCCCCTTATCCCAAAGTACTACTATTAAAATATTAAAATAATAAATCATGGTACCATAAAAATTAATACATACACTAATACTTCATTAAAACATCCATGTAAAAAATACATATATTTTCTCAACTTCTAATTTTTCCTAATATCATATAAAGAGTACAAATTTTCGTACACTTAATTCTTAGAATGGTAAAAGGATAAACTTCTTTTCTTGTGAGAAAATGATTTATATCCTTACAATAAAGAAAATCTCATAAACTTCTCATATCATGTGTATAATTTAAAGCATATTCGAAAATAGTTATATTAATAACTATATAAAAATTATATTTTTCAAACCTTATTTTTTCAAAATTGTTCCACTCAAAATACCATATATATATATATATAATGGTATCAAGGTTGTTAAACTTACGAGGTCTATAAGAACATAGTCGGAAATCCTCTATAATCTGATGAATGGTCTTAGTCCCTTCAAGCTCATATAGATTACTACGACTTATCCTAATATTAAAGTACGAGATGTAACATCATTACCCACTTTAGAAACATTCGTCCTCGAAAGTTAACTCTTAGAGATTTACAAAAATTTTCATTAAGGTCTCCTCTATAAATTAAACTAAAACCCAAACTATATCTGAAGTCTCGACTATTCACAACCTTTTGTACTTGAGTATCTCGTATTTTCTTCACCTTTACCTTACTTACCTTTCAATATCATATTGTATCTTCTATTTCTTTCATTACCACCTTTCCACATAGGTGGAAATTACATCCACGCCTTAAAGCTCTACTATGATACCTGAACCTCTAGTGCATACAAAATCTGGTGGAAACTTCATACTGGCTTCTTACTCAGATCTATGACACAATCTGGAAACAAAAGAAGGGTAACATTTCCTAATTTTCCTATAGCCTCTCAATTATAAATGTGACGCGCAACACATCCGTAAGTGAGACTCTACTATGCACGCCTTTGTAGACTTCCTAGGACACGTCCTGCTCTGATACCACTTTGTCACTCCCTAAACCTGGGGAGGCATGGTTGTCACCCGGTGTCGTACTAGCATGAGCGAACCACTCTATAACTCTTTTTTTTGTAACTATCATAGGCCAACATGGTCAAAATTCGTAATGTATAACTATAAATGGAAAAACATTGTATCAATGAACCATCGTTCTTAAAATATGAATACGTATGGGTCATCAAGGCCTCTGACATACTGTAAAAAATGAACATCTGTCTACAAAGCCTTTAAGATTATTTGACATCAAATGGGACAGGGTACCGACCTACCCATAAGTTTGTAGCAAAACTCTGACACTATGGCTTATAGACTCGGTTGCACTCCGAATTAGGTAGAGTGTTACGGATCCTTCGTTAAATGCTAACCTCGTCTACTATAAGGGCTCGTCAAAATGATTATCTATACCTGCAGGCATGAATGCAGCGTCCCCAACAAAAGGACATCAATACGAATAAATGTAAGGCAGAACTGAAACATCACAATAAGTCAACACTAATTAAAGACGTATAAGAATCAACTTGAATCTTTGAGACTAATATCCACATCTTATGATGCATGACTGCCCAACTGATCAATGGTAACTGACCAACCGGCCGTCTCACGGTGGTAAATGTATGATTGCCCAACTGATGGTAAATAATGATACATAACTGCCCAACCGGTGGTAACTGCCCGACCGAACATAGCCCGGTGGTAAACGCATGACTTCGCGTCCAGCCGTAGCACAGTGATAAATGAATATGCATGACTACCCAACCGGCCGTAGCACGGTAATAATGAAGATGCATGATTGCCCAACCGACCGTAGCACAATGGTAAATGAAGATGCATGACTGCTCAATCGGCCATAGCATGGTGGTAAATGCATGAAGATGCATGTATCACTATATTATAAATATTAACATCTTTATCAAATACCTCAACAGAGACTTAGGAACATATTTAGACATGCTTGAATATCATTTTACAGGAACGAATAACATAGACATCTTTAAATACTAAGAGTAGAACCACTTATGGAATAACATTACATTTACGTATCGTGACTTGGATCATTCCAAAATAAGAAAGGATTAGCCTTAACATACCTGAGTCGATTCTCTTGAAAATCCCTCTAACACACGTCTTTGTGAAAAACATGTAATAGAGGATCGAAGTAGGGAAAAATCCGTATGATATTCTTAATAAAATATTGTATTGTACTCTCTTATAATTTGCAATTCACGCTGCTATTGCATTGTAAGGTTTCATATGAAATCCTTTTTTGATAATTACTTAGAAAGATACATATATATATATATACATATCTATATATATATATATATGTGTGTGTGTGTGTGTGTGTGTGTGAGCCAACCATTATAGACTATCATAATATTTTATAATTTCCAAGACTAGTAGATTAAAACAGCAAAATGAGGTGAACAATTCATACACTACCCTAAAACCTGGAGCCAACTGTCATGAGCATCTAGGACTATAAATACAATAAGGTGACTTGCTACTACAAAAAGTCTGAAGTACAAAAGGCAAAAACTATGAACTGAGGAAAGGAAAGGAGGTGAACTGGGGACGTTGAGCAGCTACCTCGATCCTCGAACAAACTCCAAGAACGTCCAAAAATCAACTAGTGAGATAGTACGGTACCTGGATCTTCACACAGAGGTGCAGGGAGTAACATGAGTACGCCAACTCAGTACGTCATGACCCAAAATCCAACGCAGGTCGTGATGGTGCCCAACACCGGAGTTAGGCAAGCCAACAATTTTTTACTAGTGAGATTATCCTTATTTAACATACCAACCCCACATATTCCCAAAGTTTTAAACTTAGACCATTTAAATAAAAGCGGAAACGTTAACCAACTTAAGTAAATACAGCCACAATGATCATGATCCAATATATACACTCCCAAAATAAAGAGTCTACTATGTGCGTGCCAGGAACTAGTGTCACAAGTCAACAAGCGATCTAGTAGAATGTACAAAAAATGATACAAACTGTACTGTTGTCTGGGAGAAATAGACAGAAATAAAAAAAAGATAACTCCATAGCACTGCTGAGAATCGTCAAGGGATGCAGCTCACCTGGAGTCAGGTCCAGAATATATGTCAAGCTCCGGTCAGATAACCAGAAACACCAGCCTCATAACATGTATAATTAAGTACAGAAGTGCAGCATGAGTATATAAATATATATGTACCCAGTGAGTATCCCGCCTAACCTCAAAGAGGTAGTGACGAGAGGTCGACATGACACTCACTAAGGTCCAACCGTATAATTTAACAGATTGTAATGGAAACAGTAGGCATGTAAAGACAGTGAAGCAACAAGTATATATGTAAGATACTGAAATCCAGGAAGAATACTGGGAATAAATAAAACAATTATCACTTCACTTTTTCCAAAAATATCTGTCAAATCAATATCCATGAAATTTAGTATCAAATAAATCATACGCATACAGGGTAAGGACAACCGGCCGGAGTCATAAGATAGTCATCCCCGTGCACTGCCGAGGATCGAACGGCCGGTACCAAAAGTGCACCTCTCCACAAAGTACTCACATCTATGCACTGCCGAGGATCGAACGGCCGGTACCAAAAGTGCACCTCTCCACAAAGTACTCACATCTATGCACTGCCGAGGATCGAACGGCCCCTACCAAATGTGCATCTCTCAACCTCTTTATGCACTACCGAGGATCGAACGGCCCGTACCAAAAGTGCATCTCTCAACCTCTCTATGCACTGCCGAGGATCGAACGGCCCGTACCAAAAGTGCATCTCTCAATCCGCCGTGGCGTATGACCCCTTCCCATAAGAGTGGGGGAAATCACACTCCGCTCGCGGAATGTAAATTGCGAAGCGGTCACATGCACATACATTATTCCTTTTTAAAAGAGAATACTTTCAACAATTTCTTACAAGTTTTTCTTAAATTTCATAAATTTGGGGACATAAGAAACATGTAACGTTAATTCAATACGCATATAGTTCATCTCAAGTAAAATACAAGGGATGATGTGGGCCTAACTACCCAGACATAATAGTAATAGTCGCTACGTACGGACTCTCGTCACTGTGTACGTACGTAGCCCCCACAAATTATCATATATAGTATTTAAATCACCTAGGGTAATCTACCCCTCGGACCAAGGATCCGTCTGAACTCCGAACTCTACACCCGAGGACCATCAACTAGCCAAATATGGTACAATGATATCAATGCATGCTCAAAGTAGGGTAATTATCTTATTTATTCAATAATTCAACATTCTTGAAGAATACCCAAAATCCAACCCCGGGCCCGCACGCTCGATTTCCGAAACTTCTCGAAGGAATCGCTCACTCGAAGCCTAGGGATCGTTAATATATGATTTCTACTTGAATTTATAGCAATAAATGGGTAATTCACCAATTCTCAAGAACCCTAAATTACTACCCAATTCTTGATTTTTCAATGATTTAGTAGAGAGTTTAACTAGTAATTCATGTTTGAAACTAGTGTTAGAGTGGAATTTACTTACTACATCTTTAGTAGTTAGGTTGTGGAACCTCTTTCCCCAAACTCTCAAGTCTCTAATGGTGGTGGAAAATGAAGGAAAGGGGTGAAATCCCGTATTTTAAAGGAAACACATTGCCTAGCCTACAGGGGTTCCGCACCTGCAGCTCGAGGACCGCACTTGCAGTCTCGCGCCCGCGAGCTAGGGCTCGCACCTGCAGAACTGGACGGGAAGGGCTGGGTTCGCACCTGCGGAGGGATGGCCGCACCAGCGATTCCGCTCCTGCGGACTTTTGTTCGCACCTACGAGAAAGGGAGACCTCACCTGGGGTCGCACCTGCGATGATTGGGACCGCAGGAGCGGTCCCGCACCTGCGACTGGGCAACCGCACCTGCGGTCACACCAGAACAGGTGTACCAGCAGTTATTTTAGCTGGTTTTTAGCCCTGCTGGGTGCCTGGGAGGCCCCTGGGCCCATCCGAGCCCTCGTCCAAATATACCAACAAGTCCCAAATCATAATACGGACTCGCTCAAGCCTTCGGAACACCCAAAACAACGCTAAAACTAAAAATCACACCTCAAAACCCCATGAACCAAACTTAGGAACTTTAAGTTTTCTAGACTTCGCTAACAACGCGCCAAACCGACCTATACTACTCGGAATGACACCAAATTTTTCAAGCAAGTCATAAATGATATAAAGGAACTATTCCCGATCTCGGAATTCCGTTCGGACCTCGATAACACAAAAACACGTCCAAAACCACAGTAGGAACTTAGGGAACTTCTTATTTCAATATTGGGGGCCGAAACACTCTCGGGTCATCAGAAACCCATTTCGAGCATACGCCCAAGCCCAAAATCATCACACAAAGCTACCGGAATCGACGAAACTTGATTCCGAGGTCGTTTACCCAAAATATTGACCGAAGTCAAACTTGGCCTTAAAGGCCAACCCTAAGGAACCAATTGTTCCTATAGCACCCTAAACACCTCTAAATCCCGGACCACCAGTCCCCGCAAGTCATAAATCATAAAAAGCTGTTGTGGGAAGTTTCATTTAGGGGAACGGGGTCCGATAACGCAAAACGGCCTGTCGGGTCGTTACATTCTCCACCTCTTAAACAAATGTTCGTCCTCGAACGGGTCTAGAAT
>ML336980.1:0-32705 GCA_005239505.1 Nicotiana paniculata | reverse complement strand
TTAATTTTCTTGCATTTAAATTACTTGAATATTTATTAATTACTCCTTCAAATTATTTTGTGACGACTTAATCACCTAAAATTATTATTTGCATCCATAATACATGTTTCATATATTTTTTTATTTCACTTTATATAATTACATTAGTAATTTTAGGCTATTTACACAATCTTACAATAATGGCCTATATTTTGCAATTTATTGCATTTTGTCATCTTATTCAAGGTCGAAATAATATTTTACATTTTTATAATATTTTACTATTGTTTTAATTTACTAATTCGCATATATAAAATTTTTATATTTTATTTAATTATTTTTATTAAATTATATTCCCGCTTAATCTCTCATTTTTAAAATTGGCTCAATTTTAGGCTAATTTTTGGACAAATTTTGGCCCAAATACTTAGCCCACTCACTCCCCTCTCCAGCACCCAATCCAAACGACCCCTTAATCTCAACCCAGGCGGAACCCGTTTCCAAAACCCGACCCATCTCCCTTAAATCTCAGCCGTTGATCAAAAGCGATCAACGACTCACAAACACCTCACTCCCTTTCCTTATATCCCCATAACCTAACCCTAATACCCATTTCCTAAAGGCAACCGCCTCAATTCTCTCCTCCCTCATTTAGAAACCCTAATCGGCGCCCTCTCCAATCCTTCTCCTAATCCCTTTAACAATGGGATTCACCCGATATTTGCTTACCATATTTGCATTCCTTCGCTACTGGTTGTTCCTATATGGTATTACATAGTACTTGCTCTATTTTGGCAAGTATAAATCTTCGAATTAAAGGGAATACGCCTTTAATCTTCAAGATCTAGACGGTATTCCGTCTATATACGTTCATGGCAAGGTGGTATAAGGCCGATTCACCAAGGTCTTTGGTCGAATCTCTGATTTTTGTCAACCAGGGTTTGATATTTTCCCCTTTTCCTCACTGATGTTTTCGATTGCATGTGATACTCTTTCCTTTCTCGTGTTTGACTGATGATTTTCCTTATTTGTTGGCTTGATTTTTAACTACTATATAAACCTCTCCCCTAAATCCCCTTTGGGAGATCTTAATCACTATTATTCTCTCACTCCCATTCATTCTACTATTATGAAATTTGAGACCTTTGCCGGCTAAAAGCCAAGGCTACCGGAATCCTAGTACTTAACCTCTCCTAGTGTGAGCACTGCCCTGGGTTCATTTGAAGCCCTTGAGAACTCTGACACACTGAGAAATTTGGGGTTTTTACCGTTCTCTCCGTGTTACTGATAAGCAAGATGGTGGTTCTTAATCTCTGCCTTATTAGCTCGTTAATTCTGCAAATTGGTGAGTACTAGGATTCTTGCGATTTATTCTCTTTTATTTGTATTCATGTTATTCTGTTTTTTGTAAATCAATACGATATCGTTTTCCTCTATTCATGTTCATATTTTATTTCATTATCCTATGCCCTTGTTTTATTTGAACCTACTTGAATTCTGGGTTTCATGCCTGTTATATATGCGCAATTGAATAAGTTTTGATTATTCTCAGTTTGTTATGCTATTCTGATCACTAGCTTCTCTTCAAAAGCCTTTCCTCATGCCTTGCCTTAGGTTTCTGCATTTCTTAAGGATGTTATCTCCTGCCCATAACTTGTTTGAGTGAATTTTCTTCTAATGAATCTTTCATGCATGTTCTACTGCTCTTCTGCTTACATGAACCTTATATGCTAATTGTTGTCTCAATGTTCAGTCATCCTGCCCTCTTTAGCATTGCCTAAAGCTTCTTGTCAGATTTCAATATACCTAGCCTCTCCTGGCAAGTATAGTCAACTGGCACCAGCCTCAGAGTGTGCATGTTCTATTAACTTTAAGTTAATATGCTTTTCTACCACGATCTTTGGACTTAGAAATCTTTGTGATTAAGATTCTTATCGACTGTTATAAACCATTCCTACTTGCTTGCTTACTTTCCATTATTTGACTATAACTTTGTTAGACCTTCATGCCTTAATCTCCTAGTTTTGAGTCTCTTTTAGGCCCATTAGCGTTTTGCTATAATGCTTTTGTTCTGAAACTAAGCATGTATGTTTTCCATTTTAATCTAAGTGATATGCCTCCTCAATTCTACTAATGCTGCACATGCTACTCTTTCACTTGTTTGAACTTATATTCTTTATGCTAAAACTAGTCTATTAAGGATGTTCTCTGTTGATCCTTCAACTTTTGCAATTAGATTCCCTGCTTGAAATTGTCTTAAGTTGCTCTTGACCATGTCTGTGTTTAAAACAATATGCTTATGTATGTCCTGTCAACATGCCACACGAATTTGCTTATGTTTTGTAGTCCTGGAAAATTAGTATGTGGACTTTCTACTTTGTTCAATTTGTTCAACACATAGTCTATTGTTTGTGTGACCATGTCCTTCATTTGTGCTTGGTATTTGGTTCTATGTGATGGTGGGCTTGGCTGTTGGATCGAAAGCTACTAGACTGATCTTATGAGTTGGGAATTCGAGTCCACTGGAGATGTCGAAGGCCTGGAAAATACTGGGCCTATCATTGATCCTATAGTAGTTTGCTTATGTAATTATTTACATTTAATTCTGGGTCTGTAGTAATCTTGTAATTGAACAGACGAGGTCATTAATAAAAGAGGTAGGGTATTTTAATGCTCGCACAAGGGGTAGAAAGAATGCCTATAGGACTTATGTGCTCTACTGCTATTTTAACTCTCATCTGATGCACAGTAGTAGAAACCATGCCCACAGTAATCACACACTCACTCAACCTGTTAACTATCAAAGCATAAGCTTAAGTACTCCATTTGTTCCCTATGTCTACTGCTATGTGTTATTGGACATCATGCTTATTTGATCACTAATGCCTATCTAGAAAATCATGTCTATAGGACCTTAATTGACTAATTAGCTATTGTTATTATTATCACACTGCCCCACCTAGATAACATGCCTATAGGGATAATTTTTTTTAAAAAAAATCAGGTTTGATTGTTAATTGCTAGAGATCCTGCCTATAGGATATTATCACTCACGTAAATTTGTTTATGAGATTAACTTGTCAATGTTGGAGTCCCAAACTGTTTCATTTCTTAGCTACGCAACTACTAGAAATTTTGCCTATAGGACAATGTCACCTTTCTAAGGCGCATATTTATAAAATCAGCACTAATAGTTCTAAGCTTACAAATAGTTTACTGCCTCCTTGCCTAAGCCACTAAGAGTAATAACGTTGCATATACGATGCTAGAATTCAGAATCGCCTAGAAACCATGCCTATAGGATTAAGTCTTAATTCTGAAACTATGCACTTCCTAAACTGCACGCGTGCATTTGTGTGGAGGCAAACTTGGGCCTTTATTTGTCTTTACATGAAGTCCTACTTGTTTTGAATGACGTTTAGTGTACTATTTTGAGCAACCTAAGTAAAGTCTAGAACCACCCAATAGAGGTCTAATGCCTCCTGGACCATAGGCATGTGACGGGTAGTGCACGCATAGGGTACTATTTAGAATTGAATTTGAGCGCTTCTAGGTAAATAACTTTAACATAGTAATTGGGTAGCAGGAGATGATAGTCTGTGCCCGCTAAATAGTATGAGCAATTCCTATCTAAAGAGAGTTGTGAAGTATTATTTATGTTGCAAGGGGTGATCCTTTAGGCTAAAAAACTTAGGACCCCCTTTCTTTGTATCTATATTTAGTTATTCAAACGTTGTATTTACAACTTGTAGTTCTTAAAGAATTGTACCAATTGTGTTATAATTAACTTCTCCAACCTTTGTTTAATTGATCACCTAGTCTAATTTCATAATCCACATAGTTCTAAGTTTGGCCGGGACCCACAGTTGGGGACCTCAAAGATTGCCTAACCCCTTCTCTTTAAAGTAATTTGAGCCCTTACCCGATCTTTGGTGACGCTGACTAGTCAAAATAAAATCATTTGCAAATAGGTTCCCTAACGCACCTTAATAATCATTAAGTGGCGACTCTTCTCTTTAAATAACCCATTTAAAAGAGTTGTCACATGTCGAAACCCGATTTCGTGAGAAATAGGGGCGCGACAGCATGACGACTCTACTGGGGATTTACACTTAGGCTCTTACCATAAGGAACTTGATTTATGTGGATTATTTTCTTTATGCACATCCCCTCCCTTCTTTACCTTTATTTGTTTAAATTTGCTATGACATGCACATTCCTTCCTCGTTCACCTTTACTTGCTATGACCACTATTCATTTCTTTTCATCTTGTCTAAGCCTGCCATATAATGTCTTTCCCATCCTTACTCCCTTACCTGATTTATTACATTCTTGCTATCACAACCCCAACTAGAGGATCATGACTAGTACCCGGGCCATACTTGCCGAGCACCAACGTACATTTTATCTAATCTTTTTATTATCTTTAAGGGCCGACGAGATCAATATAAGTGGTAGATATGGATTATGAACACCAAACAATGATAGATAATGGAATGAACTTGGATAACATGGGATAACAAGAATGCCAAGAAACTACATATAAGTTAGGAGCTACCACGCTTCCATGAAAGACTATACAACAAAGATCATCCGACAAGGCATACCAAACTATACATAAGCCGACACCTGTCTATGAACCTCTAAAGGAGCATAAGTAATGCAACATAGTCGGAACAGGGCCCCGACATACCCATAATATCTATAACAAAAAATGCATACCAAGACCACAACAAGTCCGGAGAAGGGATCTCGCCTATAACTGCTGAATTGGAAAGCCTACTGTGGTAGGGGAACTGTGTCTACCTGTCTATTAGGACCTGCAGCACGACATGCAGTGTCCACAAATAAAAAGGACGTCAGTACGAATAATGTACTGAGTATATAAGGCGGGTCAATATAAATATGAACAATAATGTAAAGAGAGGTAGATAAGATACAACCTGTAACATCTCAGTGCTTTTAAGAGACAGTAACATGAAATCCATGATACATATATACACATAATATTTTAAAAACATCCGCCTCTGTGGGCATCATCATTATCGTATCAACATCCGCCTCTGTGGGCATCATCATCATCATATCATACCCGGCCTCAAATAGGACTCAGTAAACCCAACTGATCAGTGGTTGCACAATAGGTGCCATACCCGGCCGACTATAGTGTGGCTCGGTAGAGTAAAATAGATACATATATATAATGCATGTAGGACTCATTGGAATCATGTTCTGAACATTTCGGAGTGACGTAAGGTCGATATTCTCCGTACACATTATTAGGATTAACTCTTCATCAAGAATATTATAAGAATCAGGAAGTACCAACAACATTGATAAAATAAGAATAAGAGGAGCAACCTCAACATCAGTTGTTCCATAAGAAAGGAAACAATGCAAGTACTGCTAGCTTATATGAGTAGAGTATCTTTGGAAACTCGTTCATTGCATTTTTGTGTACAATCGGAGTCGTGAAAAATAAGGAAAGGGATAACCTCACATACCTTGTATATACTTCCCCAATCTCAAGCTATGCAATTTTCACGACTCCTTAGTCTACAATAAGAGAAACGACACTATCGTTATCATTTAAGCGTCATAACTATTGTGTATTGACCGCAACCTATTTTACGATGAAACGGACATCACCTCCCCTATATATATGACTTCACATAAGTAAAAAAAATCACCAAACAGCCCAAACAACATCAATAATAATCAAATTGAGCCTCCCAAAACAGTCCACACACAACCTAATAACTTCATACATAAGACAACCACCGTAGTGATGTCAAACGACCCGAAAATGTTACGACGAACGACCAGACCACAAACCTACATCTATATGGTGTTTATCCACACCCTTCCTCCTCCAAAACTCCACAATACAGTAGTAAACACGCATCCCAACAGCAACACAAAATAGTCCGCAAAACAGTCCGCTACAAGTGAATAACTCGAACGCACGGCTTCCGATCACCGTACCGTGAGTTCTTACAACTGTAAAACGAATTACCATGAATTTACAGCACAAAAAAATGGATGAAAGAGATCAGTAAACTCACCTTACTAGCTGGATAACTCAGCCCTTATCTTGGTTCTTCAAACTCTAGGGTTTATCCCCAATTTGAACTTTAAAGAGAGGGAAAATCAATTAGGGTTTGTGGATAACTTTTGGGAGGAAGTTTGCAGGGGTTTAGGTATGGTTATCTTTGAAATATAATTAGGGATATATTTCAGGAAATAAGATTTTTAATGGGCTCTTTGGATGACCCGAAATTGCATCTTTTTGGGCTATCATTTAACCAAGTAGGTGACCCACCTACTTGTCACCTAGCAGCTTGTGCGGTCTGGCGAAAATTTCTATATCTATCTACTCCAATGTCGTATTGATAAGCGGTTTAATATGTTGGAAACTAGACTCATAGATATTCAATTTGGTGGGTATATCACCCTGTAATTCCAAGTAGATTGGGAGAAATTCTTAATAACATTTGACCTAAAGTTTAAGTAAAACTATGAACCTAAGTTGCGACAACTCTTGTTGACTTTTGCTTCATAACTCGTTTGAATTCAAGACTATGATAAGGATATTATATGATTCGAATAACTTAAAACACGACTTCTTGAGAATATCAAGCACCCCTAGGTTTACCCAAAAATACGAGTTACAACATCCTTGATTCGTTTTAACTTCTAATACGTGTTAATCACTCTTATACACTCTTGTATCATTTAAGATCAATAGGATTAAATTACTATCATCTCAAAGATAATCTCTTCTCATGTTTACGTCGATTAACTTATGGCATGAGCCAACATACGTGAATATGGGTTGTAACACCCTCCCCCCTTAGGAGCATTCGTACTCGAATGTAAGTGTTTAGGGGGAGCCTAACTCATCGTGGATTCCAACAGAAATTTCCGGCCCATTTTTCCCCTATAAAATGGATACTAGAAAAACTTACAAACAATTAAACCCAACGTATTGCCATTCAAGGCTAAGCAAAGCATTATGGATATGCATACTATCTGCATATCACCATTGTGTATTAAGGAAGAGTACTCTCAAGCTATTGCTACCTCATAGAGCTGTTTCACCTTTTAATGCGTTCTGCGTCCCCTCGGCATCCTTGTTATCTTGAATATGGAACAAGTAAGGGTATTTAGACTTCATCTGCTCTTCTGCTTCCCAAGTAATTTCTTCCCTGTTCTTATTCCTCCACAATACTTTGACGGAAGCTACATCCTTTGTTCTTAGCTTGCGGACTTGTCGATCTAATATAGCTACTGGTACTTCTTCATATGATAGATCCTATGTAACTTGTACATCTTTGATAGGGACAACTCGAGAAGGGTATCCAATACATTTCCTTAACATATATACATGGAATACCGGGTGGACAAATTCCAGTTCGGATGGCAATTCTAACTCATAAGCAACATGTCCAATTCATCGGAGAATTTTGTACAGACCGATATACCGTGGACTCAGCTTACCCTTCTTCCCAAAATTCATAACACCCTTTATCGGCGAGATCCTCAGGAAAACCCAATCACCAACCTCGAACTCCAAATCACGACATCGGACATCAGAATAAGAATTTTACCTTCTTTGTGCCGTCCTTAGCTGCTCTTGTATCAGTTTCACCTTCTCAATGGCTTGGTGAATCAAATCTGGCCATCACAGTACTGTTTCACCGACTTCAGACCATCCAAGTGGTGATCTACATCTCCTTCCGTATAGTGGCTCGTACGGGCCATTTTAATACTAAAATGATAGCTATTATTGTAGGCAAATTCTATAAGTGTAAGATGGTCATCCCAATTCCCCTTGAAATCCAGAACACATGCTCGTAGAATATCTTCAAGTCTTTGAATGGTACGTTCATCTTGTCCGTCAGTCTGTGGATGGAATGCCGTGCTGAGATTCACTTGTGTGCCTAAACCCTTCTGAAAAGGCCTCCAAAAGTTAGTCGCAAATTGCGCTCCTCGGTCTGATATAATAGATATCGGTACACCATGAAGCCTCACAATCTCCTTGATATACAACTTTGCATAATCTTCAGCTGTGTAAGTTGTCTTAATTGGCAGAAAATGGGCACATTTTGTAAGTCGATAAACTATCACCCATATGGAGTCAAAGTTATGATAAGAGCAAGGCAATCCAATAATGAAGTCCATATTAATCACCTCCCATTTCCAGGTCGGAATCTGTATATTCTGAAGCAATCCACTGGGTTTCTGATGTTCGATTTTTACTTGTTGACAATTAGGACACTGGGCTACAAATTCTGCAATAGACTTCTTCATGTTATCCCACCAATACTGCTCCTTAACATCATGATACATCTTTGTCGAGCCGGGATGGATGGAATATCGGGAGAATATCGGGATTGATGAATCTCAATCATAATCTTCTCTCAACCCTGCCACATCAGGCACACATAACCGGCCCTGGAATCTCAGTGCCCTATCTGCTCCGATCTCAAAAGCCGTAATTTTACACTGTTGAATGCTCTTTCTCAATCGTACTAGGGTAGGATCTTCATATTGACGTGCTTTTACCTCGGCTACCAAAGATGATTATGATGTATTCTGTACAGTAACCCCTCCTTCATCAGAGTCTAACAATCTAATTCTCATATTCGCTAGCTGATGAAGCTCATTAGTCAACCCCTATCTACTTGCCTCAATGTGTACTAAGCTTCCCATTGACTTACGACTGAGAGCGTCTGTCACAACATTGGCTTTACCGGGATGGTACAATATTTTGACATCGTAATCTTTCAGTAATTCAAGCTACCTACGCTGCCTCAAATTAAACTCCTTCCGCTTGAAGATGTATTGTAAACTCTTGTGATCTGTGTAGATGTCAACTTGAACGCCGTGTAAGTAGTGCCGACATATCTTCAAAGCATATATTACTGCAGCCAATTCCAAATCATGGGTCGGGTAATTCTTTTCATGCTTCTTCAATTGTCTTGGTGCATAAGCAATCACCTTCCCATGTTGCATCAATACACACCCCAAACCTATACCTGAGGCATCACAATATACCACATAACCTTCTGTTCCTTCTGGGAGAGTGAGCACTGGCGCAGATGTCAATCGATTCTTTAACTCCTGAAAACTTCGTTCACAAGCGTCATACCACTGGAACTTAGTAGCTTTTTTTGTTAACCTAGTCAATGGTGATGATATAGAGGAAAACCCTTCTACAAATCGCCTATAATATCCTTCTAGCCCTAGGAAGTTGCGGACTTCTGATGGTGTTGTAGGTCTCGGCTAATTCTTTACTGCATCGATCTTTTGAGTGTCGACACTAATACCCTCTTCATATATCACATGGCCAAGGAATTCTACTGAGTTCAGCCAAAATTCACATTTAGAGAGCTTAGCATATAACTTACGATCCTGAAGCGTCTGTAATACTATCCGCAAGTGGCCCGCATGTTCCGCCTCTGAACGAGAATACACCAAAATGTCATCAATGAATACGATCACGAACACATCAAGATAGGGCCTGAATACAGTATTCATGAGATCCATAAAAGCTGCTGGGGCATTTGTTAGCCCAAACGACATTACCAAGAACTCAAAGTGCCCATATCTTGTCCGGAAGGCTGTCTTTGGAATATCCTTTTCCTTAACCCTAACTTGATGATACCCTGAACATAAGTCAATCTTTGAAAAATACTTGGCACCCTGGAGTTGGTCAAACTGGTTGTTAATCCTTGGAAGTGGATACTTGTTCTTTATAGTAAACTTATTCAACTGCCAATAGTCGATACATATCCGTAACGACCCGTCTTTCTTCTACATGAACAGGACTGGCGCACCCCAAGGTGAAGTGCTAGGCCTAATGAAGCCCTTATCCAGCAAGTCCTTCAACTGCGCTTTCAACTCGCGCAACTCTGTGCCTAGAAATATATCAATGCTAAATTCAATCTCCCTTTCAGGTGGAAGGACTGGAAGTTCATCTGGGAAAACATCTGGAAATTCATTGACCACGAGGATTGATTGTAGAGTAGGAGGCTTTGTCTCTGTATCCCTAACGCGAACGAGATGATAAATGTACCCTTGTGAGATCATTTTCCTTACCTTAAGATAGGAAATAAACCTACCTTTTAGCGTAGCAATTTTCCCTTGCCATTCGATGACGGGTTCATTAGGAAATTGAAACCTAACCATCTTTGTACGACAATCAACATTTGCATAGCATGAGGCCAACCAGTCCATTCCCATTGTTACGTCGGAATCAACCATTTCTAATTCAAATAAATTCGCTGAGGTTTGACGACTACAAATCATCACTGTGCAACCTTTATATACCCTTCTATCAATCACAGAATCTCCTATCGAAGTAGATACCGCAAGTGGTTTACTTATCAATCAAGGTTCAACGCCAAACTTATTAGCCACAAAAGGTGTAACATATGATAATGTAGATCCCGGATCAATCAACGCATATACATCGTAAGAAAACACAGACAATATACCTGTAACAACATCCTGAGACTACTCCAGATCCTGTCGACCTACTAGATCGTAGGTTCGATTTTGAGCACCACTCGAACTTGGCACTGCACCTTTACCTCTACCACGACCTGTCGACTGCTGAAAACCCCGTGCTGGAGGTCGAACTGATGAGGAAGAAGCAGACGCAGATCTAGTTGGCTGAGCCATACCACCACCTTCTCTATTAGGACAATCCCGCTTCATATGGCCAGGCTGTCCGCAAGAGTAGCACGCATCAAAACCTCGATGACACAGTCCAAAGTGGGCCTTGCCACACTGATCACAACGGGGTTTTGGGAGTCTTGTCTGACTAGTATCCCTATGATATTGCGAGCCTGATGCACGCAAACTCTGACCTGGACCAGAATAGGTAAATCGATCATACCGAGGCCTCTGAAACTATGGAGGAGCACTAGCTACAGGTGGTGCCGAACTCCTAAAAAACTGGGGCCTAACACTACCTTTGGAGTCATGAGAATACACTACAAACCTCTCCGTCTTATGCTGGCCCCTATCCTGCTCCCTTCTGCCCTTCGCTGGGGCTTACGATCCTCTAGGGTCTGAGCATAAGCCTGAATACGGGAAATATCCATGCCCTCCACCAAGGAGGCTGTCGTGCACTCATTTATCAGATGTGGTCCCAACCCGTTCACGAACATATGCACCCTATCACTCATCTCTGCCATCATATGAGGAGCATACCTTGCTAAAGAATCAAACTGCATGCCATACTCTCACACACTCATATTACCTTGTCTAAGGTTCAAGAACTTATCAGCTCTAGCTCGTCGTATCTCAACGGGTAAATATTGTCGAAGAAAGGCCTCAGAAAATTCATTCCACACAGCTAGAGGGGCATTCAGACCCCTGGATCTCTCCCAACTATCATACCAGAAAACTGCTAAATCCCGTAACCGATATGAAGCCAACTCTACTGCCTCTGTATCTGTAGCATGCATAACCCATAGTGTACGATGAACCTAGTCAATAAAAGTCGGTGGGTCCTCCTTGGGGTCTGATCCTGTAAACACTGGAGGGTCTAGATTAATAAAATCACTAACTCTTGTACTATCCGTTTATCAACAGCACCGGTATTCTACCTCTGAGCCTGAGCAGCTACCAAGTTAGTCAACAACTGCATCGCACTCCGCATATCCTTCTCTGTAGGGCCAGACGGAGGAACTGGTGGTGATGGGTTCCTCCTAATATCCTATGGATGAGATGGAGTAGATGAGGTATGAGACGACATCTCACTCTGAGCCTCACTTTGGCCTACTCTGGCTTGAGGCACGTGACTGGTACCCTCTCCCGCAGCTATGTCAAGTCGTCTACCAATCGATTGCTTCCTAGTCGAAGGCATCACTGAAAGAAAACAAGGTTAATATTAGATACAACACTAAGGACTCATGACTAGTACCCGGGCCATACTTGCCGAGCACCAACGTACATTTTATCTAATCTTCTTATTATCTTTAAGGGCCGACGAGATCAATATAAGTGGTAGATATGAATTATGAACACCAAACAATGATAGATAATGGAATGAACATGGATAACATGGGATAACAAGACTGCCAAGAAACTACTTATAGGTTAGGAGCTACCACACTTCCATGAAAGACTATACAACAAAAATGATCCGACAAGGCATACCAAAATATACATAAGCCGACACCTGTCTATGAGCCTCTAGAGGAGCATAAGTAATGCAACATAGTTGAAACAGGGCCTCGACGTACCCATAATATCTATAACCAAAAATGCATACCAAGACCACGACAAGTCCGGAGAAGGGATCTCGCCTATAATCGCTGAAATGGAAAGCCCACTGTGGTGGGGGAACTGCGTCTACATGTCTATTAGGACCTACAACACGACATGCAACGTCCACAAATAAAAAGGACGTCAGTACGAATAATGTACTGAGTATGTAAGGCGGGTCAATATATACATGAATAATAATGTAAAGAGAGGTAGAGAAGATACAACCTGTAACATCTCAGTGCTTCTAAGAGACAGTGACATGAAATGCATGATACATATATACACATAATCTTTTAAAAACATCCTCCTCTGTGGGCATCATCATTATCGTACCAACATCCACCTCTGTGGGCATCATCATCATCATATCATACCCGGCCTCAAAGAGGACTCGGTAAACCCAACTGATCTGTGGTTTCACAATGGTGCCATACCCGGCCGACTATAGTGCATCTCTGTAGAGTAAAATAGATACATATATATAATGCATGTAGGACTCATTGGAATCATGTTCTGAACATTTCGGAGTGACGTAAGGTCGATATTCTCCGTACACATTATTAGGATTAACTCTTCATCAAGAATATTATAAGAATCAGGAAGTACCAACAACATTGATAACATAAGAATAAGAGGAGCAACCTCAACATCAATTGTTCCATAAGAAGGGAAACAATGCAAGTACTGCTAGCTTCTAAGAGTAGAGTATCTTTGGAAGCTCGTTCATTGTATTATGTACAATCAGAGTCGTGCAAAAGAAGGAAAGGGATAACCTCACATACCTTTTATATACTGCCCCAATCTCAAGCTATTAAATTGTCATGACTCCTTAGTCTACAATAAGAGAATCGACACTATCATTATCATTTAAGCGTCATAACTATTGTGTATCGACCACAACCTATTTTACCATGAAACGCACATCACCTCCCGTATATATATGACTTCACAAAAGTCAAAACAATCACCAAACAGCCCAAACAACATCAATAATAATCAAATTGAGCCTCCCAAAACAGTCCACACACAACCTAATAACTTCATACATAAGACGACTACCGTAGTCGTGTCAAACGACCCAGAAATGTTACGAAGAACGACCAGCACAAAACCATTCATCTACATGGTGTTTCTGCACACCCTTCCTCCTCCAAAACTCCAGAATACAGTAGTAAAACACGCAGCCCAACAGCAACACAAAACAGTNAAAACTCCACAATACAGTAGTAAAACACGCAGCCCAACAGCAACACAAAACAGTCCGCAAAACAGTCCGCTACAAGGGAATAACTCGAACGCACGGCTTCCGATCACCGTCCCGTGAGTTCTTACAAGTATAAAACGAATTACCATGAATTTACAGCACAAAAAAATGGACTAAAGAGAGAAGTAAACTCACCTTACTTTCTGGATAACTCAGCCCTTATCTTGGTTCTTCAAACTCTAGGGTTTACCCCCAAATTGAACTTGGAAGAGAGGGAAAATCAATTAGGGTTTGTGGATAACTTTTGGGAGGAAGTTTGCAGGGGTTTAGGTCTGGTTATTTGTGAAATATAATGAGGGATATATTTCAGGAGATAAGCCTTTTAATGGGTTCTTTGGATGACCCGAAATTGCCTTTTTTGGGCTATCATTTAACCAAGTAGGTGACCCACCTACTTGTCTCGCGAAAAAGTCTATATCTATCTACCCAAATGTCGTATTGATAAGAAGTTTAATGCGTTGGAAACTAGACTCATAGATCTTCAATTTTGTGGGTAGATCACTCTGTAATTCCAAGTATATTGGGAGAAAATCTTAATAATATTTTACCTAAAGTTTAAGTAAAACTATGAACCTAAGTTGCGACAACTCTTGTCGACTGTTGCTTCATAACTCGTTTGACTTCAAGACTATGATACGGATATTATATGATTCAAATACCTTAAAACATGACTTCTCGAGAATATCAAGCACCCCTAAGTTTACCCAAAAATACGAGTTACAACATCCTTGATTCATTTAACTTCTAATACGTGCTAATCACTCTTATACACTCTTGTATCATTTAAGATCAATAGGATTAACTTCTTAACATCTCAAATATAATCTCTTCTCATGTTTACATCGATTAACTTATGGAATGATCCAACGTACATAAATATGGGATGTAACACCCTTCCCCCTTAGGAGAATTCATCCTCGAATGTAAGTGTTTAGGGGGAGCCTAACTCATCGTGGATTCCAACGGAAATTTCCGGCCCATTTTTCCCCTATAAAATGGATACTAGACAAACTTACAAGCAGTTAAACCCAACGTATTTCCATTCAAGGCTACGCAAAGCATTATGGATATGTACACTATCTGCATATCACCATTGTGTATTAATGAAGAGTACTCTCAAGCTATTTCTTACCTCATAGAGCTGTTTCACTTTCTAATGCGTCCTGCGTTCCCTCGGCATCCTTGTTATCTTGAATCTGGAACAAGTAAGGGTATTTATACATCATCTGCTCTTCTGCTTCCCAATTAATTTCTTCCCTGTTCTTGTTCCTCCACAATACTTTGACGGAAGCTACATCTTTTGTTCTTAGCTTGCGGACTTGTCGATCTAACATAGCTACTGGCACCTCTTCATATGATAGATCCTATGTAACTTTTACATCTTTGATAGGGACGACTCGAGAAGGGTCTCCAATACATTTCCTTAACATAGATAAATGGAATACCGGGTGGACAAATTCCAATTCGGATGGAAATTCTAACTCATAAGCAACCTGTCCAATTCTTCAGAGAATTTTGTACGGACCGATATACCGTGGACTCAGCTTACCCTTCTTCCCAAAATGCATAACACCCTTCATCGGCGAGATCCTTAGGAAAACCCAATCATCAACCTCGAACTCCAAATCACGACATCTGCATCAAAATAAGACTTTTGCCTTCTTTGTGCCGTCCTTAGCCGCTCTTGTATAAGTTTCACCTTCTCAATGGCTTGGTGAATCAAATCTGGCCATTATAGTTCTATTTCACCGACTTCGGACCATCCAAGTGGTGATCTACATCTCCTCCCGTATAGTGGCTCGTACGGGCCATTTTAATACTAGAATGATAGCTATTATTGTAGGCAAATTCTATAAGTGTAAGATGGTCATCCCAATTCCATTTGAAATCCAGAACACATGATCGTAGCATATCTTTAAGTGTTTGAATGGTACGTTCAGCTTGTCCGTCAGTCTGTGGATGGAATGCAGTGCTGAGATTCACTTGTGTGCCTAAACCGTTCTGAAAAGGCCTCCAAAAGTTATCCGCAAATTGCGCTCCTCGGTATGATATAATAGATATTGGTACACCATGAAGCCTAACAATCTCCTTGATATACAACTTTGCATAACCTTCAGCTGTGTAAGTTGTCTTAATTGGCAGAAAATGGGCACATTTTGTAAGTCGATAAACTATCACCCATATGGCGTCAAAGTTATGATAAGAGCGAGGCAATCCAATAATGAAGTCCATATTAATCACCTCCCATTTCCAGGTCGCAATCTGTATATTCTGAAGCAATCCACTGGGTTTCTAATGTTCGATTTTTACTTGTTGACAATTAGGACACTTGGCTACAAATTCTGCAATAAACTTCTTCATGTTACCCCACCAATACTGCTCCTTAACATCATGATACATCTTTGTCGATCCGGGATGGATGGAATATCGGGATTGATGAATCTCAATCATAAACTTCTCTCTCAACCCTGCCACATCAGGCACACATAACCGGCTCTTGTATCTCAGTGCCCTATCTGGTCCGATCTCAAAAGCCATAATTTTACACTGTTGAATGGTCTCTCTCAATCGTACTAAGGTAGGATCTTCATATTGCCGTGCTTTTACCTCGGCTACCAAAGATGATTCTGATGTATTCCGTACAGTAACCCCTCCTTCATGAGAGTCTAACAATCTAATTCTCATATTCGCTAGCTGATGAAGCTCATTAGTCAACCCCTGTCTACTTGCCTCAATGTGTACTAAGCTTCCCATTGACTTACGAATGAGAGCGTCTTCCACAACATTGGCTTTATCGGGATGGTACAATATTTCGACATCATAATCTTTCAGTAATTCAAGCCACCTACGCTGCCTCAAATTCAACTCCTTCTTCTTGAAGATGTATTGTAAACTCTTGTGATCTGTGTAGATGTCAACATGGACACCGTATAAGTAGTGCTGCCATATCTTCAAAGCATATATTACTGTAGCCAATTCCAAATCATGGTCGGGGAATTCTTTTCATGCTTCTTCAATTGTCTTGATGCATAAGTAATCACCTTCCCATGTTGCATGAATACGTACCCCAAACCTATACCTGAGGCATCAGAATATACCACATAACCTTCTGTTCCTTCTGGGAGAGTGAGCACTGGTGCAGATGTCAATTGATTGTTTAACTCCTGAAAACTTCGTTCACAAGCGTCAGACCACAGGAACTTAGTAGCTTTCTGTGTTAACCTAGTCAATGGTGATGATATAGAGGAAAACTCTTCTACAAATCGCCTATAATATTCTTCTATCCCCAGGAAGCTGCGGATTTCTGATGGTGTTGTAGGTCTCGGCTAATTCTTTACTGCATCGATCTTTTGAGTGTCGACACTAATACCCTCGTCAGATATCACATGGCCAAGGAATTCTACTGAGTTCAGCCAAAATACACATTTGGAGAGCTTATCATATAACTTACGATCCTGAAGCGTCTGTAATACTATCCGCAAGTGGCCCGCATGTTACGCCTCCGAACGAAAATACACCAAAATGTCATCAATGAATACGATCACGAACACATCAAGATAGGGCCTGAATACAGTATTCATGAGATCCATAAAAGCTGGTGGGGCATTTGTTAGCCCAAATGACATTACCAAGAACTCAAAGTGCCCATATCTTGTCCGGAAGGACGTCTTTGGAATATCCTTCTCCTTAACCCTCACTTGATGATACCCTGAACGTAAGTCAATCTTGGAAAAATACTTGGCACCCTGGAGTTGGTCAAACAAGTCATCAATCCTTGGAAGTGGATACTTGTTCTTTATAGTAAACTTATTCAACAGTCGATAGTCGATACACATCAGTAACGACCCATCTTTCTTCTGCACAAACAGGACTGGCGCACCCCAAGGTGAAGTGCTAGGCCTAATTAAGCCCTTATCCAGCAAGTCCTTCAACTGCGCCTTCAACTCGCGCAACTCTGCCGGGGCCATCCTATATGGAGGAATAGATATGTGTACCCTTCTCACATGATTCTTGTCTCAAGGTGCAAGGTTTACCCAAAAATACGAGTTACAACATCCTTGATTCGTTTAACTTCTAATACGTGTTAATCACTCTTATACACTCTTGTATCATATAAGATCAATAGGATTAACTTCTTATCATCTCAAAGATAATCTCTTCTCATGTTTACGTCGATTAACTAATGGCATGAGCTAACGTACGTGAATATGGGTTGTAACACTTGCATATATTTCTATAAACTAAACTAATTTCTTCTGTTTGTCTTCCTTCTCTTTCCTTGTTTATTCTTGCTATTTTATTTACTGCTTTTACACATTCAATCATGCAAATACTTGACAACATGCTATTATATCTGCATAAGACATGCTGCACATCATACTCTACTCGTGCTAATTATTAACATAGCGGTGCTTGATGAGTGTCCGCGCTATTCCACAATAACCCTTTTAAAATCAGAAGGGCTTATTTGCGGTAGACTATTCGATCAGCGGTGCAGTCGACGATCCTGTGACTTTCCCTCTCAAGTTGTCCACTTGGGAGTACTTGTCTAGACCTTTCTAGAAACCTTATTCCAATACCAAATGTACATGCATCATGTTAAACCTAGTATGGGTTAAAACGTTGTTAACGTAACAACCCGCTAAGATAAGCCTTGTCCAAAGCTCGACGGGATTTCCACAATCCCAATAGGCATTATCATGTTATGTGAATTACCTGGAGAAAATATGCCAATATGTTGATCATTATTGTGTAAATGGTCAAATCTGGAGGGGAAAAGGGCTAACCTTTATTTGTTTGTAGAAACTGAAACACGAAGTCCCCAGGTTCGACATGGTCCAAAATATCCCACCTCTGCTACTTGACTGGTGGAAAGACCTTGCGCCTCGCGACAAGAATCATGTGAGAAGAGTACTTGGAAACCTGCCGTCTTTGATCAATATCGAACCGAATAGAGCTTTGATTGAGGATGCTACCATGTTCCGGGATGAGAAAAGAGCGATCTTCCGATTTGGTGACATATAAATGACTCCTCTCTTAGAAGAAATAGGGGGTTTTGCTAAGCTTCCATGCGATAGTCCAGGATTACTAGTACCAGAGAATTGCACCCCTCGCGATTTTCTAATAGGTTTTAAGAAAAATGATGAGTTGCTTTGTTTAAAGAAATCATATATCCCATTTGAATTTCTTTATGAACGTTACGGGCATAGTAAGTCCTATCGCCTTCATCATGATGAACTCGCCATTACTTCCTTGGGTTGGACGTATCGCCGGGTTTATGTGTTCATCATATGATTCTTGGGTTTGTTGATATTTCCAATGAAAGGGGAAAGCATCCTCACTCGTTTATCTATGGTTTCAAGAACCTTAGTGGAAGGCATCGAAGGGAAAACCTACACCATAATCCCTATGATCCTATGAACTGTACCGTGTGCTATATCGGTGCAAGTAGTAGTTCGGACATTTTGAAGGTTGTAATCTATTATTGCAAGTCTGGTTATTGGAACACTTTCAAAGGGGAGAATATCGTCAAGATCTTCTGCGATGGCCATTGAATTATTACATAGCTTACCACCATCCAAAGAAAATGAAATTCATTCCAGATAGGTTCGCACACCCCTGAAGTGCTGTAAGTTGTGTCCGCATCTTCAACAATCTGACAGACGAAAATGTGCATTGGATGTTTGAGTGGTTTCCTAGTAGTGAGTTCATCATCAGGTCAAGGGATACTACTCATTTAGTATTGATCGGGTTGCGAGGAATTTATGCCTATACTTCTACAAGGGTAATGAGACAGGCAAGAAGAAAACAAGTCATACCTCGGGTTTCCAACATGGTCCAGTACAGGGCGGATTTTTGAAGAGGACCTAATTCCTTTCAAGTTTGAGGCACAACATATGTGGAACAAGAAGGTCACTGTGGAAAAAGAGACTATCGAGCTAGACAGGTACCATGCCGGTCACATGTATTTCTACCCATCATGGTTGGTAGATGATATATCGGGAGACGTCAAGCCAGGGGTCAATTTGGAAAATAAGATCATTGATGATGCTGCTGAGGCACATGTCAAGTATAGAAGGCTTCGCGAAAGAGTTTTCAAGTCGGAAGCTAGGAATTTGGAACAACATAAAATAAACATGGAGGCTATAAATGAATGGAAAGGGATCACCACTAAGGCAACATAAAGGTTAGAATATCTGGAACAGGGATTGATGAAGCTAGAAGGAAAGATGAGAAAGAGACTTGAAGATTGTCAAAACACGGATGGCAACGAAGGAGGGCATCTAGAAAAGGCTTACTTATTATTGGATATGCACGACCTGGGGAACTTGATTGATGGATTCAAAAGAGCCAAGCATGGATAAGGTCCCTCAGGGACCAAATATATTAGCAAATGGTGTTCTTTAATGTTTTCTAGCTTAGTTTAGATTTCGATTGTAATAAGGCTAAACGCCATTAGTGACTTCATTATTATTGTCGATTTAGTAAACGTTTGGCTCATTTTCACGTTAATGAAATGACGCAATATTGGCATCATTTTTCTCCAAGTCTATGTGTCGCTTAGGCCTACCTCGGGACAATGAGGTCCCCAATTAGGATGGGAATTATTGCATGATTCTGCAAAACATGTTTAAATACTACAAGCATTCTTTCAAATATCCCTTACTGACTTGCTTACATTTTGCTTTTTCTTTCTTTTGATTATTCCCATTCCCCATGGTTGGTTCGTGCATATAGGCATCGTCAGCATACCACACTAGATCCAGAGGTCATCCACCTCCTCCTCCACCAAGCGATTCCAAGAGCAAGAACTAAGGAAAAGCGAAGATGGATGATATGAGTGGTATTAGAAAGGATAATGCCACTATAGCAGAGAATGTCGAAACTTCAGATGGTTGAAGCACCCCAGCACATAATGAACTGGTCTTACGTCTGGAAAAAAATATTTTGGAGCTAGAAGGAGAACTTGAGCAGGTCCGAAACTTGGCAAACCTCTCTCTCACCCTAAATGTCCCTGATATTAACCAAAAGAATCCAAATACCCAGAACCAAGCACCACCACAAAATCCACAAACCAAAACCCGCCACCAAACCCTCCTGCGCCACACCAGTACCCCACACCTCCCCAAAACTTTAATCCCCCTCCAATGCCAACTCCTCAACAACCTCATCACCACCAAACCCAATTCCCGCAGAATACCACTTATTACACTTCCAGAATATATCACAACCCACTCCTGACCTCCAAAATTCAAACAAATGATCACCCTTATGCCAGCTCCTCGGAGTCCACCAAAGCAACCGATATATGTGGAAACCTTATCCCCACACCCCGCAACAAACCCTATACATACCCGAGTCGGCCAAGAAGGACCTTCTCATCAAGAATATGGAAGAAGAATTTAAGAAGCTCTTTGGCAGAGTTCAGAATGTCGAATGTGGTAAAGGCGTTGAAGGTTTGAATTATGAAGACTTGTGAATTCAACCAAATGTAGAGTTGCCGGAGGGGTACAAAACCTCCCAAATTTGAAATGTTCGATGGAACTGGTGATCCAAAAGTGCATCTGAGAACATATTCTGACAAGCTTGTAGGAGTGGGCAGAAACGAACAAATCCGCATGAAGCTGTTCATGCGAAGCCTCACAGGAGATGAATTTTCCTGGTACATCAGTCAGAATCCGAAGAAGTGGGTGAGCTGGGTAGGCATGGCATCAGACTTTATAGACAGATTCAGGTTCGACACAGAGAATGCACTAGATGTTTTCTATATTTAGAACCTCAAAAAGAAACCAACAGAAACCTTCCGTGAATACGCTAATCGGTGGAGATCTGAGGCCGCAAAGGTAAGACCAACGCTCGGAGAAGAACAAATAAATAAGTTCATCGTCCGAGTTCAAGACCCGCAGTACTATGAAAGTTTTATGGTTATTGAGAACCACAAATTCTTCGACATCATTAAGCTAGTAAAAAGAATAGAAGAAGGGATTAGAAGTGGGATGGTGACAAATTTCGAAGCACTGCAGGCCACAAACAAAGCCTTACAATCAGGAGGCATTTCGAAAAAAAAGGAAGTAGGTGTTGTCATGGTGGCCCAAGTTCCTAAATCTCCACTCAAATACCAAACACCTCCACCCACATGTCAACCTTCACCCCCCAGATACCAACAACCCTCTACCACATACCACGCCTATAACACTCAACCCACATATTACCATCCATCTCCACCATCCCACCAAAACTACCAAAAACCACGACCAAACTTTGACCGTAGATCACCTAGACAATACACCCTAATCGCGGAGCCTATAGACCAATTATATGAGAGATTAAATGTTGCCGGTTATGTCACTCCCATCCCTGCCGTGGCTATGGAGAATTCTTATCAGTCGATCAACCCAAACAAGACATGTGCCTATCATTCAGGCATGAAGGGTCATACAATTGATGAGTGTCGCACACTGAAGGACAAGATTCAAACACTAATCGACAACAAGTTCATACAGGCAAAGGAAACTGCACCAAATGTGCGCACCAATCCTCTCCCAGACCATATAGGTGAGGGAGTGAATGTACTAGAGACTGACGAAGAATGGGACCCTGAAGGGTCAATCAGACTCATTCGGGAGGATGATGATCCTAAAACATCTCCGGTAACCCTCACACCCGTTGTGGTACCAATCCAAGCACCATTTGAGGTCGAGGTGACTACACCCTTCACTGTGATGGTAGCTCCAACACCATCCTACAAGTCCGATACCATCCCATGGGACTATGTTGCGGAAGCCAGGAGAAAAGGGAAAGAAAAAATGGAGGAGACAGGTGCGGCACAAGGCATGACCAAAATTGACAGAATCTATACACCTAAAAACTTGGGGGGAACAAGCAAGGAAACCACATCTAAGCCACCTATTGTCGAGATAGGTACTAATGACCTCTAGAGGAAAGTACAAGCAAGGGAGTAATCTGTGTTTGATCATCTGAACAAAACTCCCGATCAGATATCCATTTTGTCGTTGCTGCAAACCCCGAGAAAAACAGGAACGCCCTGATGAAAATGCTGAGTGAAGCTTATGTGCCGAAGAACATCACTAGCGGGGATATGACTAACATGGTCGGGCAGGTGTTTGAGAGCCACAAAATCACCTTTCACGAAGATGAGCTACCACCAGAAGGACTAAGTCACAAAAGGGCATTGCACATCACAATGCGATTTGAGGACAAGTTCATCACCAGGGTCCTAATAGACGGAGGATCCAGTCTTAACATATGTCCACTGACCACTCTAAAGAGGTTGGGTAAAGTCTTGCACGGGATACAAATGAGAAGCATGAATTTGAAAGCGTTCGATGGATCCCAAAGAGCCACAATTGGGGAAATCAACCCCAACCTACAAATAGGTCCAACCCGGTTTGATGTTGAATTCCAAGTGCTGGACATATCTGCCACCTATAATCTATTGTTGCGACGACCATGGATACATGCCGCGGAGGAAGTGGCTTCTACTTTGCATCAGGCTATGAAGTTTGAATGGAATTATCAAGAAGTGATTATCCATGGGGATGGAAGCAACCCCATCTACACTAATCAGACCGTTCCAGTCATTGAGAATATGAAGAAGTTGGGTGGAGAGACGTACCATCGCGTTGAGTGCATCAACGTAATTGAAAAGGACAAATGGTGGAGAAACAAGATAGAAAGCATATTTCTGTGGCCAGGGTATGAACCTGGCAAGGGTCTCAGCAAAAACCTCAAGGGATCACCAAGTCAGTACAACCAAAACGTCATGGCACAACTTTTGGGCTCGGATATGAATATACCTAGCAAGAGTACCAAGATTGGTCACCGCCATGGCGTGGTCCTTATTATCCACTGGAACAACCGGTACCACCTCTACAACAGACATTCCAACAAGCAGACGTGATGTGGGGATCTGAGGAGGATGAAGTTTTAGCTGGCATGAGAAAGTTATTTCTGGATGAAGAAGATATGGATTGTAGCGCAATAGTTGAGGAGAGGAGGAGGAAGACCTTATCATCCAGACCGTGGAAAGAGGAACCATTCTCAACAACTGGAATACTGCACCATCCCGGACCCGCCAAGTTCCTGGGTAGCTTGGTAGATTAACATCAATTATTTTAAGCATTTGAGACATTTTTAGTATTTTGTTTTGAAGAAATTTCTCGAGTCATCGAGCACTCGATCCGTATTTGTTAACATTTTAAAGATTTCAATTAATGCATTGCTATTTTTCGTATTTACTATTATTCTCTACATTTTTTCTCTCTTTACAACATTATTATTACCTATCCCGATGAACTTGTGAGTGTGACATGTAATGAGATAACGCAACATAAGGATAGTGATTAAGAGGATTGAAAGATGATACAATACTTGAGGAAATTGTCAGAGAAGTGAACTTTTTTGAAAACAAGCCAAAGTCCAATTTTGATGAAACTAAGGCAGTTAATTTAGGGGATGCAAAAATGGTCAAGGAAACACACATAGACATTCATCTATAACTGTTAGAGAAAGAAGAGTACATCAGATTCCTAAAAGAATATCAATATATCTTTGCATGGTCCTACGACGACATGACGGGTTTGAGCACACGCATAGTCGATCATAAGCTACCCACTAATCCAACATGTCCACCGGTGAAACAAAAGGTCAGAAAGTTCAAGCCAGATATGAGTTTGAAGATAAAAGAAGAGGTCACCAAGAAGATCAAAGCCAAGGTTCTTAGAGTGGTTGAGTACCCCACTTGATTGGCCAACATTGTGCTAGTTCCGAAGAAAGATGGGAAGGCCAAAGTGTGTATTGACTGCCGAGATCTAAACAGAGCGAGTCCCAAAGAGGATTTCCCGTTGCCTAATATACACATATTGATTCATAATTGCACCAAACATGAACTACGATCTTTTGTGTATTGCTTCGGGGGGTACCATCAGATCTGGATGGATGAGGAGGATGCTAAAAAGACGACCTTCATCATATCGTGGGGAATATATTGTTATAAAATGACGCCATTTGGTATGAAGAACGCCGGAGCCACTTACATGAGAGCTATGACAACTATTTTCCATGACATGATACACAAAGAGATATAAGTGTACGTGGATGACACTATCATCAAATCCATGAAGAGCACGAATCACATAGCAGATTTGAGGAAATTCTTTGATCAACTTCGAAGGTATAATGTGAAACTGAATCCTGGAAAGTGTGCTTTCATAATCCCGGCCGAAAAATTGTTAGGATTCATCGTCTGTCGTAGAGGGATTGAGTTGGACCCATCAAAAGTCAAAGCAATCCAAGACTTGCCACCTCCGAAGAATAAGAAAGATGTGATGAGCTTTTTAGGGCATCTCAATTACATCAGTCGTTTCATAGCACAACCAATAGTGATATATGAACCAATCCTCAAGATGCTGAGGAAAGATGCTGTAACAAGTTGGACTGAAGAATGCTAGAAAGCCTTCGGCAAAATCAAGGAGTATCTGTCCAAACCGCCCGTTCTGGTCCCACCAGAGCCAAGAAGACCACTGTTACTTTATTTGTCTGTGTTGGACGGAGCTTTCGGTTGTTTTTGGGGACAACATAATGAAACTGGAAGAAAAGAGTAGGAAATATATTATTTGAGCAAGAAATTTACACCTTACGAAGCCCCGTACTCTTTGCTGGAACGCACCTGCTGTGCTTTGACATGGATAACTCAGAAGTTAACATATTATTTTAGTGCATACACCACATACTTCATATCAAGGATGTGCTGAAATATATCTTTCAGAAGCCCATGCCTTCGGGTAAGTTGGCTAAATGGTAAATATTGCTGAGTGAGTTCGACATCATCTATGTGACTCAGAAGGTGATTAAAGGGAAAGACTGGCGAATCATTTGGCAGAAAATCTTGTAGACAGAGAATGCGAACCATTGAAAACGTATGTTCCCGATGAAGAGGTGTCGTTCGTGGGAGAAGATATCATTGAAGATATGATGGTTGAATAATGTTCTTCGACAGAGCAACAAACTTCAAATCAGTAGGTATTGGAGCTGTCTTTGTATCAGAAATCGGCCAACATTATCCCGTGTCCGCAAACTCAGGTTATCATGTACCAACAATATGGCAGAATATAAGGCTTGCATCATGGGGTTTAGATTGGCCATTGACATGAATGTTCAGGAGTTACTGGTAATTGGAGATTTCGATTGTCGCGCCCCCTTTTTTTTTCCCGTGGAATCGGGTTTCGACATTCATTCAGGACAACTCCCTTCCTTTTGGGAGAGGGGTATGGAAAGTGCAGAGTCGCCAGCTAACAGATTTATGGTGCGTTAGGGAACCTAATGCAAGTAACTCATGAAACCAGTCTATGTTACCAGATATTCGGTAAGGGCCTGAAATTACCTTGAGGGGAAGGTGTTAGGCACCCTTCGAGGTCCACAATGGTGGGTCCCGACCAAACTTACTTAGTAAATTAGTTATTTAACAGATAAGCAATTTAAACACACATATTTAAATAAAATAGGGGAGTTCTGAGTTATTAGCCTATAGGATCACATCCGTACAATGCCCGGTAATCCTTCCTTAACTAGAGGGGTTACACGTGACATTAGCGCACATGTCATCATATCCTTTTACTACCCGATTACCCTCCCCTTAGCGGTTATATAAGCGATTTAAATTAGACGGAGTCTAAGCATGCATTACCCATCCCTTCCTTGTGGTCTCGGAGGTGTTTAGGACCTCTAATTTTAGGCAGTTCTAGACTCTCCTAAGGTGTTTAAAAGGGAAAATCTAAGCGACAACAAAGAACATATAGGACTGTCAAGTATGAAAACAATTAAAAGGGCTCATGTTTACCTCCACACATAAGTAGATAATTAGCACGTCTCAAACACAGATTTCAGAGAATTTTCAGAAGGTCCTAGAACAGGATATCTAGGTGAGCATAACAAGTAGAGAATATGCAGAATGGTTTTAAAATGAAGTGACATAAACCTATCAGTTTGCCTACTGATTTTAGGACCTGTTGAATCTGGGCAGTCACAAATAAACAAAACATAGTTTTACAGTTTTATAAGACCTTAATTACCTAAGGCTTGCCTAGGCATGGATCTGTAATACCCTATAAACATGCAATCAGAATTCTGGGAATTAGTTTTAAAATAGTTTGAACTTATTAAGTCCTACAGGCATGCTGGTCTAGGTGTTGATTATCAAGAAATCTATTTCATCCATATTTGTCCTATAAGATGGTGTCTAGGCGTTGGGGCTGCTTTTAAGCATCCTTATAGACAGAACGATTACTGATTTAGGCGATGTGATTTAAAGCAAATGCAAATGCAATCCTAAAACAGGATTTCTAATGCACATAGAGAATGGTCATTTTTATTAGGCAGGATTAACGACATGATTTTTAGGTGATTGTGACTTATGCCGAAGCAGAATTTCGTGATAATGAAGTACTAAGCTATAACATGTTTTATAATATGCAAAACCAGTAAACGTAATTATCCTAAGGTAGGGTTTCTAATACAAATAACACAACAGCCCTACAACATGATCTTTAATGCAGTAACATAATATAGGTCTAAAGGCATGATTTCTACAGCAAAAAAGCATAGTATAAACCTAAAGCATGATTTCTACAGCAAAAAAGCATAGTATAAACCTAAAGCATGATTTCTACCCAATTTCCCACAAATATCGTATAAGAATTCCTACCTTTTTACTAATTTCCCCAATATATGTTTACAAAGATAATAATTACAGACAAAAATTGAATGAATTACATAAATAAATATAAGCTATACTATAGGGAGCCTGCAGATAGGCCCAAAGTAAACCTGGAGACACCAGGCCTTCAAAACAGCCTCAGATACCAAGAGTCTCCTAGCAAATAGGGTGTTCTGGTGTGTTAAAGTTCCCTAAAGACCTCAAGGATCCCGGGCAATGCTCACACCAAGATCCGTTGAATAGGGAAGTGATTACGTGCAGTGTGGAAAAGGCCAGCCCCAATGTGCCAGAGTTAGGAGGAATCTCATGGATTCCTAGGTAGTACACACACTGGAGGGGCATATTGATCAAAAAGTACAGAGACAAGCAAGGATTGATTTACCAAACTCATAATGTTAGAATACAAACCATCGATTCAGAGTATTGTCAAGCAAATTATACTTAAAGCTAAAGTGACAGTAGACATTAGAGCATAGAGGCACAATGCAGGAACATACATATTAAGGACAAGGGTCTATCCCCACAGGATTAGTCATACCAATTGTGACTATTCAGATAAATTAGGAGTCTGAACTATTTAAAAGAAGTGTGCTAGTTGAAGGAAACAGACAAGAGCTTGAGTAAACATGCTGGTTAAAATAGCAAACAAGAAGATTGAAACCTAAGCATGCTGATTAAAACACTGAACAAGAGAGGGTAAAAACTTAAGAATACTAATCAAAGCGGTAAGTAGGAAGAACAACTAAGTACATAATCAGTTAAACTAGTGCAGAAATAGGCATGTATTTAACAACTATGGAGCACATAGATTTGAATTTCAGAGATATTGAAACAAGAACATACCGGTTAAGGAAGCAAAGTGCAGAAAGCATAGCAAGTAGAGTTCCACATTCTATCCTTGCTTTCAGCCGGCTAGACAAGCAATTAGCACAAATTGCAGAAAGAGGAGAGAAAGTTTTTGTGTGTGTTTTTTTGAACTACTGTTCATGTGTTTTTTTATAGGTAATACAAGAGTGTATATATATAGCACTTACGGAGTGGAACAAGTAAGGTAAAGAGAATCAAAGTTCAATCAATTAAGGATCAATCGACCAAATCACATAATCAAATCATATAGGGAGTCCGGAAAAGATCTCTTTAATTGGGGAATAGTCAATTAACGGTCATAGCAGGGTTCAATTAAGGTATTGAATCAAAATAATACCATATAAGGAGTCAGTAAAAATCCCCAAACTACTTCCCGCTAATTAAGGAAAGTAAAACAGGGAAAATAGGTCACAAATAAGGAAACTAGTAAAATCCCAGCACACGAATTTTAACAGGGCAATTAACAGGAAACAATCAGTAAAAATCTTCAAATACTACTAATTTTATAGGAAAGAATTATTTGAACCCTTAGATAGAAATCAACCAAGTAAGAATCCCAAAGGGTTATGATATTAACAAGAAAGAAATCGTTCAAATCCTTAACAGAAGTCAATCAAGTAGAAATCTTACAAAATACTGATTTTAACAGGGAAAATCATTTAAGCTCCTAAATAGAAGAAGTTAATAGGATTGATTCGCAGAGATAAGCACAATATCGAATAAAAAAAATAATTGAAGAAATAATTGTAACACACAGAAACATACACGAGGATCAGTCAAGCTAGTAAAGAAGCAATCCGTTTAAACACTGAAAAAGTTAGAAAGAAAAACCTTTTGAAAAGTACTTAGGACAAACCCTACTTTCAGAAGAAAGCAAATGGAATCGAAATAGTTAACCAAAACAGGAGATCTTCAAGGGAAAACACCAGATAATACTCGAACCATTTCAGATCTACAAAGATCTAAACAGATTCGAGTAGTTATAAACTAGGGTTTTCAGAAAAACAGTAGAGATGAAAGAAACTCGGTCAAAATTATGGATTCGAACTAAAAATAGTAGGAAACCAATACTCACAAACAAGAAAGGCCATAGACAGGCCGGTAAACAATTTTCAGGTAGAATCTGGTTGGCTTTCCTTGAGATCTCCCCAAGGAATCATGAAATCAAAGAGCCAGGGAGTATAGGAGTCCAGTGGTGGTCGAAGAAGGCATGGAAACACCATAGAAGGGGGTTCTCGCCGGTGACGGCGATTAGGGTTAGGGTGAGCTTGATAGAGAATGGAGAGGAGGAGGGTCCAAGGGCGGCCAGGTTGAGTGAATGATTAAGGGTTAGGGTTAGTTGGGATTAATTATGGTAAGGGTTGGAGTGGACCGTTGATCTAAAGGATCAACGACCACGATTGGACGGGGTTATTGGGTCGGGTAGGCAGGTTGGGCTTGGGGATGAATTGGGATGGTAGTTTTTTGAGGGTTTGGGCTAATATAGTGGGTTAGGTCCGAAAAATTAAAGGAATTAAAAAGGATATTTGTTAAATATCCCAATTAATCGATAAAATAATTTGTAAAAACAATTAACAAAATTGTAAAAAATGATTTTCATGCATAAAAATGTTTTAAGACAATTACTCAATATTTAAAAAATACAAAAATGCTATTTTCTGGTAAAATAATGTATATATGGCCATTTGTGAAATAATTAAAGCTTAGTTAAATATAAATAGTAGAATTAAGTCATAAAATTTCTATAAAATCATTTGTGATGCAATTAGTAATTATTTATATAAATAAAATAGTGGGATAAATTAATTTTAAAAAATATAGAAATTATGGAAAAATATCAATTGATGCTAATGCATAGTTTTGAAGGTATATATGCATTTAAAAAATATTATAGGGAAAAATTGGGTATCAGCAGTTGTCCCTCTTTACCCGGGAAGGATGAAAGAGTTGTCGGGTAAAGATATGATGGACAATTTTGACCGAACGAGATGGTTTGAGAGATCTAGGCCGCACTCTGGTTTCTAAGCTACCTACATATCCCTGGTTTTGCAAGAATCAGGCCGTGTGTAGTTCTTGATTCATCGGCGGAGTATACCTATGAAGTTACCACAAGTACGGACACGAGATTTCGGGATAAGTGAGAAAAATGGTTATGGTGAGTGGTCAAGTTTGAGATAGTTCGAAGGAAATGGATCGGGATTGCTCCCGTTGGAGGTAATGGTTTCTTATCGAGTCACCATCAAGTGAAGAAATACTACGAGCATATATTTGTGCGGAAATGTAAACATGATGAAGATTCCCTTCGGACCATGAGAATTGTCTTCGAACGGTTAGGATGACGTCTTTAGACCATGATGTACTGGTCCATCAATTGTTCAGTAAGGGATTCACAGGCCATGAAATGATATTCTCGGGCCATGAAAATGGTTCCTCCGAACCATGACACCTTTGAATAATGATATGCAACTTTGAGAGATCCTCAAGCCATGGCATGGTGTCTTCCAACTATGAGGATGATGCCTTTAGACTATGACGCCTTTGGACAAGTTGGTGATATTTCAGCCCATGAGATGCAATGATGATTTTAAGAGCAACAGGACAAGGCTTAGTCTTGTGAATTTGAGGGCAGAGATTAGCCCAAAAGAAGAGCAAATAGATAGTGCCGGAGAGACAACACTTAGTCATCGGCAAATAGTAAGGCAATGATTGGTCTTGTGCAAATATGGAGGCATGGTTTAGCCTCATGCGAATGAAGGCAGAGCTTAGCCTTATGCGAATATGGAGATAGAGCTTAGTCTTATGCAAGATTCGGGACATGGCTTAGTCCCATGCAAATGAAGGCAGAACTTAGCCTTATACGAATATGGAGACAGAGCTTAGTCTCATGAAAGATTCGGGACAGGGCTTAGTCCCATGTAAATGAAGGCAGAACTCAGCCCTATGCGAATATAGAGACAGAGCTTAGTCTCATGCAAGATTCAGGACAGGCCTTAGTCCCATGCAAATGAAGGCAGAGCTTAGCCTTATGCAAATATGGAGGCAGGGCTTAGTCTCATGCAGAATAGAATAAATAGCCAATGATAGAAGAATTTTCTTAGCTGGTAGTAGACTTCAGTACCACGGTTGTTATGAAGATTGTGACTTTGAAACATGTATATTCTTTGTTCCTGCATCCAAAGAAAAATTGTGAGTTCTGTAAAGGGATGTCAGTTCGTGCCTCCTTCAGCTTTCTTGACTTGCTTCGCTCAGTCTGAAGATCCTGTTCAAATCATTGGGGGTAACGTTTTCTAAATAGAGTTATTTTACAAGAAAACATGCATAGTTGGTTAGATGAACCAATAAATGTGACACGATCCGAGACATTGTGACTTCTCCTACTGTAGAATTTTGAGGATCCTCCTCAAAATTCTACCCCAGTTAGATGGATAAACATCTCTGACTGCTGTATATGCTGCGATCGCTGAATTTGCTTCGGAATTTTGAGGGTCCTCCTCAAAATTCTACCCCAGTTAGATGGATAAACATCTCTGACTGCTGTATATGCTGCGATCGCTGAATTTGCTTCGGAATTTTGAGGGTCCTCCTCAAAATTCTGTCCCACTTTCTGATTAATGGGGAAATAGAGATTTTTATTGAATTGTGACCGAACCCACATGGATGCCTACGTATCCCCTCTTAAATGGGAATCAGGTCGAGCGTACTTCAATTTACATCATGTGCGGAAGCATAAACAACTACACATAGCATCGCTTGACTACATCTGAATTGATTGGTTTTGGCCAGACTTCTCCGTCCATTTCTGCGAGTGTGAGGGATCCCCCTATCAATACTCTGTGAACCATGTAAGGACCTTGCCATTTAGGAGAGAACTTCCTGATGCGATACTAAATTGCATAGTTTAACATGTGATATACCTTACATTTTATGCGCATTAATGATAAAAATACACTTGTTATGTGCTTAATGGAGTTTATTTCATGTGTAGGTGAATTGGAGATGGAAACGGAGCTAAAGAGATGCAAATATGTCGAAAGATACGCGAAAGGAGAACCCGGGCGATAGCCGGACGACAGAGCCAAACACCCTGACCCTACCTGGCGTTAGCCAGGCGTTAGGGCTGAAACACCAGCCCTACCCTGGCGTTAGCCAGGCGTTTGGGCTGAAACGCCAGCCCTAGCCTGGCATTAGCCAAGCGTTTGGGTCCAAACGCCAGGGGCTGTCCAGTTCGGCCAAATCTGAGTTTTGACGGGTTTAAGTGTTTTCCAATTGAAATAGAAGTCTCCTACACGGTTAGGGTTCACCCTAAACCTATAAATAGACTCCTAAAACACAACTACAAGGAGATATCAGAGGAGATTCGATATTAGAGTGGATCAAAGGCAAAACATCAATTTGTACATATTTTCTTCATTACTTTGTAGTTATTTTAGATTTGATTCTTTTGAATATGTTTAGCTAATTTCTTGTGGAACCCGTTGGGGATGAATTTCTTGTGATATTAATATATTTTTATTGATTAAACTCTATTTGTTCAACTACGTACTTGTTGTAGTTGATTGAAGGGCCCTCAATTAG
>ML336979.1:0-10672 GCA_005239505.1 Nicotiana paniculata | reverse complement strand
CCCATACCCATACCCATACCCATACCCATACCCATACCCATACCCATACCCCCATACCCATACACACACACACACACATACACATACCCACACACATACACATACCCCCACACACATACACATACCCCCACACACATACACATACACACATACACATACACATACACATACATATATACGCGTATATAATTCCATTTGAATATACATATATATATACGCGTATATAATGACGTTTGAATCATATTTCAGCCACTATGGGAAACATCATCATCATATACCCGCTGATCAGGTGGTGGTGCGTATATAACGTCATAACCTTTTTTATATCCCATATACATATATATATATATATATATATATATGTATATGGGATATAAAANATATATATATATATATATATATATATATATATATATATATATATATATACATACATATATATATATATGCGTATATAACGCCATCTGGTCCGGTCAATGCACATATATGAAATGCATAAACAAAAAATAATAATAATTCTCATGGAGAATCAAGAATATAGGCACCCCTACTATTTCTATGAATAGAGTAATTTATAGAAACTGAGTATTTGCTAGTTTCTTTAGTATAATTTGGATCATGCCAAAAGAAAGAAGGGATAGCCTTAACATACCTGTTCCTGAAATTATTTTGAACGGAAAGAAACTTTCTGCTTCTTGCGAAATACGAATGAACCTAGGCTTGGTTTAAACAAGATTGTTGTTGTTCTTTGAATTTCTTATCGAACTTTGGCTAAATAATTTTGGACGAAGCAACTTCTGTTCCAAGTTCTTGGATTTTAAAATCCAAGGCAGAATGGTTTTTAATCTAAGGAATTTGAAAATGGATTTGGCTAAGGAAATCTCTTTCCAAGTTAATTCAAGGCAGAAAGTTGTTGGTCTTCACGTTTTTGGTTTGAAACCTTACTAAGTTTTCTAATGAATTTCTTATTTGCTATAGATTTATCTAATGAATTCCTTGCTATGTTTTCTAGATACAAGTCTTATTTGCCAAGACTTGAAGGTAATGTCTTTGTCATATTCATGATTAACCATTTGGCAAAAATCACTACTTAGTCATTTCCCATTTGGTGGCTTCTTGACACGTGGGGTGGGGGATAATTATTAAGTTTTTATCCGCTTATTAGTTAATCGGGTAATGTCCCGTTACCCGTTAATTAACCAATTACCGTTTAATTTAAAAAAATTCCCCAAATTACTTAATTAAATAATACTCTCTTTTAACATATCGTGTACACCTTATGGTCATATAGTACCTTGTATGGCGCTAGTCCATAAATACCGGATATTTTAGCTCGGGCCATATTTTATCCCAAAATGCCAAGTTCAACGAAATTCATTTTCTCTGACTTGCCTCCCTTCTCACTTTCACGAATTTACTAATTACTTGTGAACTAGCATAATCCTTATAATCCCCAAATAGTTTTTTTCCTTAGACTGATTTTTGTTACTTTGCGACAAATTCAACGTAAAATACTGCAGGGCGTACTATTGACGTAATATTGCGGGGTGTAACATCATTCCCCCCTTTGAAACATTTGTCCTCGAATGTTGACTGAATCTCTTATCATTTTTGTAACTTATAGATTTTGTGAATACCTTAATACGCTTATTTCCATTTAAGCAGTTGCTCTGTGAATACATCCAAAGTCTAGCGTATTCCCCCTTTTAGTCTTTTTGCTCATATCATGACCTGTGGTCTAAATCGTCCTAATATCGTAAATGTTACTACCTTTCATCATGCAACCTGTACAATTTTTGACCTTGTAAGTGTGCCCAATCTCTAGGATTCATATGTAGTGCTTGATAAGATGTCCCTTTGGGAATATATGAGTATAATGAAGTTCTTCGCTCAGTACTTTGTTGAATTCACGAATATTGCTATATTTCATCGCATAGGTCCGTTTAGCCATCCGTATGAATTTACTGCCATAACTCTTACTTTATTTTATTGTTGTTGAGGTCTGGTACCAAATCCCAGCTTACTCTCGTTGCTTATTCCATATGTATAAATTTAAGTCCTTTAATGCTTCCTCGTTACTGCTCATCTTTAGAATGACGGTCCAATCTTATCTCATACTTTGTGACTTTTGTCCATCTATTGTTGATTCACCTTAATATTGATCTCCAATATATACTGATAAATTGAAACTTCTTACTTAATACTTTGCCGCTAGGGCATACGTTACCTCAAGGAATATCTGAAGTGATTCCTATAATCGTATTTCATAGTGTCTCAATGTGATTCACCTTATGGGAGTATCCTAAATTCGTGCCGCAAGCAAAATCTTTTCTTCTTCTCTTTTTTTTTCTTCAATTCATTATTCAAACAAAGGCCCAAACATCATCCTTTATCTGTCACAATTATACCCTCATTTTATTCCCAGGTCAGCATTTCATTCCTTCTAAATGCTATTAATCTTCAACTCTTTTGAGTTCATTAGGGCTATAGTGAGCTTTGTATAACATAGAGAAACTTTCTGCTCTTCTGGTATTCATGGGCTTAATTCTAAAGACTTATCCATTCTCGTCAATTTTTCACTTGCCTTTCCTCATCCTTACTTATGTTTTCTTAAAACTTCGTCAATCTACCATTAGCTTGCGACCTATACATATCCATTTATAAACTTTCCTTCAACTTGCTTGCACAATAGATTTCCTTATGTTATTCTGGTACGTCAAGCAAGACATCACATCATCTCCAACTTTTCTCTATTCTCTTAACTATCTCTCAGTACTTAGAAATCATAGGTTGGAAGACAGGCCGCTATCATTCTCGGTTATTGGATCCCTGTGCTTATAGCCTTTTATCCAAAGTTTGGACTATTCACGATCTTCTACCTTTGAGTATCTCGTACATTGTTCACCTTTACCTTACTTACCTTAAAATCTTGTATCGTATCTTCTATCTCTGTTCATAACTTCCCTTCCACCTTAGGTGTAATTCCCGTCCATGACTTGAAGCTCTATTATAATACTCACACCTCTGGTACATACACAATCCGATAGGAGCTTCGTACTGACTTCTTATGAGGCTGGTACCACTTCTAACTGGCTTCCTTGTAGAGCCATTATAGATTATGGTTGTTGTATTATTTCTCTTGAATATCTGATATTAAGAGTGATTCTGTCATGTTCTCCAGCACAACTTCTATAATTTTTCTAGGTCCAATAGTCAGACTCCTGATTTACTTAGTTGGTGTAATTATTTAGTTTCCTCTTCCTTCTGACCAGCCTTTACGTAGGCTTAAGCTGTCTTTCGATCCATGGCTCATGGTATCAGTTTTTACCTTAGCCTTTCATGAGTGTTATGGAATATCCATAATACAATCTTCTAACAATTCAACCCTTTGTCTATGCCCCGGGCTCAATTCTTTCTTTTAACTTATACCGGAGTCTTTTATGGCTGTATGATTGTCAACAAATATGATGCCTGGATAATTCTCCAAACTCTTGAGTGTATCGATAGCGTAATAACCCTGGATATTTGATCAAATAATTCTTCCATTCCATCTTAGCTTTCTTTCAACGTAAGCTATTACTTTTCCTGTTCTTTCTGCCCCCTTGTTGCGTCCATACTTAACTTATCTTAGTGCCCACACTTGCCAGAGTTTTCATACAACTCATATGATCTCGAATATTACTTTTAATTCTTAATTCCCGTTCATTAGCCACGGTAGGTTCCACTTTCCCTTGGAATGCTTACAATGTTGTTGCGATATTGTTGTTATACGGCCATTTCCTCTTTAGGTCATTGTGCTGAGGTTGAAGCCTTCTTCCTTTTTTCCCCATCTAATCTTTCATCGTAGTACTTAGGGAAGACCCTCTGACTCTTGTGAAGATGCGATATTATTACATCGTATACTCGACAGACCTTCTGATGTCCTTCCTCGCCTATATTTATCTGTAGTTACTTATCTCCACGCCCTTGTGCTCGTATGGTTGTTTCTGAACTGATATTTTGACTGCCTTCCCAGTGGCACTTTCTTTTATCCTCGTAACACTCATACGGTTTCTTTAGCTACCCCGACTCTTGTTTGAATATATCTCAAGTATTATAATGATATTCTTCGAGGCAGAACTCTCCATGTTGGGTTCTACTTTGTTTATCTCACATGATTTGATGATTCGTCTGTAACCTCCTGTTTAGCCGTAACTAGGATCTTCCTGACCAATTACTAACTACTCGTTGGCCCATTATCATATCAATATTCCTCGTAATCTTTCTTGGGTTACTTCCTTTGTCTTAACTTACATTTCGCACTGGCTCCATATTTATTAATAACAACTCGGGAAGGAACCTTTACCTCATGTCCTTGAAGTCGTGCTTGCACAATATTCTTGAATCGTAGCGTATCTGTATGATTTGGATAAGTTCCATCTCATTCCTTTTTCATTTATCGGATTCTTCCTTTACCATTCCATAGTCACTAGAACCACTTAATTCTGGCTTAATGCCACATTACTCCATATTCTCCCCTTTAGGGATGCACTAAAAACTGAAGCCACGAGGATCTACCTATATATATATATTACCACTTATTCTCTGTATTCATCATGAATCTTCTTCTGTGGTCCCTTTTTTTTTTACCGCTGGAACGAAATTTAAAATTCCCATGATGCCGAGTACTTCTCAATCATTCAGTCCCTCATTTATATTTAGTTTATCTTGTTTGCCAGTCCATACTGATTTATGTTACTCTGGGATTAAGTCTCCCCTCTAGTAGTCGTGTTGGAATTACGAACTTATTTCTCGAAATAAGGATATAACCTTATGGCCTATACTATTTCGTTGTCTTAAGGCCCATCACCTTTCGTCTCTTTCTTCATTTGACTATAGGTTTTGTAACACCCTACTGTTTTCATCAATGTATCACACCTTATTCATATTGCTTCCTTCACTCTCTTCTTATTACTCTGCTAATGTTTCTGCATATCCCTTTTCTTTTGAAAACTTCAATACGACATTCTTTCGCTTTTAGATTTCCTTTGCTCCATCCAGTGGCTCTTTAAGTTGCTTAATGTTCTCGCTTTACTAGGGACGCTAGACACACTAAGGTAATATGTATCCCTTCAAGGCTTATAGTGCATGTCTTTTTAGTAATCATATCTGGCGGAACTATTTTAAAGTGTACCATCTGGATGTCTCACAAGGAGACCTATTAGCACATTTGCAATATCCTTCGAAAATGTCAACTGTCATAACCAATTCATCCATCATATCTTCTTATACTACTTCCTATTAACCCCCATAGGGCATATCTGTAATAGGTGCGACCAATTGTATATACCTCTGTTACTATGGAATATAACTCAAAAAGCTTATGTGCATCTGCCTGAATTATAAACATTGTTAACGTTTGTTAACTGGACGCCTCGTACCATTCTTTATCTTTCTTCCTTTGCTTGTTGAAACTTGTAGTTATCTTCTTAATCTCTCATTGTCTTTCACCATAGAGGTGGATAGGCATTCTTGCCTTAAGGCTCCTTATCAAGAGGCTTGCACCTTTCAGTACGCACATGATCTGTTGAAGACCTTATACTTACTGATCATAAGCATGATACAAAGTTGAGTTCCTCTAATTCAACACTTCCACAACTATATCTCTTATTGATCATCTTTCTGAACATAGACATTGTCTTATTACAAAATAAAATAGAAGGTCGGGACTTGAATTCTTATAAGTGAGCTTACCACACGATCTAGAGTAAGAAGAAAGAGTAACAGTCTAAAATGCCCTATAGCCTCCTGCTTTTAAGTGTTGTGCACGACACACCCATAAACAAGACTCTACTAGACATGGCTTGTAGACTCTCTAGGACAGAACTGCTCTGATACCAATTTGTCACAACCCAAACAGATGGTCCGCGACGGGCACCCGGTACCTTACCCAACCGATTACCAATGTAACGTATCTTTCTTATTACATCATTACATACACATGACAATGACATACGTGCCTAATAGGCCAACATAATCCTTTATAAACCTAAAACATAGGCCGGTCAGGCCGTACAATCCTTTATATACACGACATATGTCTACAAGCCTCTAAGAGTACATAAATATCATAAAGGTTGGGACAGAGTCCCGCCTTACCAAACAATATGTGTCTGAATCATACTAACCAACGAGCAATTCCGAAGCAAATGGAGTGCACTGAAATCTTCAGTTGAGTTGATATCTTACTTGGAGGGCTCTCGACCTGTCTATCAGGACCTGCGGGCATGAAACACAACGTCCTCAACCAAAAGGGACGTCAGTACGAATAATGTACCGAGTATGTAAGGCACATAAATAAATACAAAAGTGACATGGAACAGATATAGAGTAATTGACTCACCCTGTATGTCTGGATAACTCTGTAAATAAAAAATCATTTTTAGCATCATGCGTATGCGTATAAATGTCATGTCGTGCATAGATACATGTTTTATAACCTCATCAGCCCATGAGGGCATCCCATCATATCATATCGGCCACTGTGGGAAAAATCATCATCGTATAACAGCTAATCAGGTGGTGGTGCGTATATAACGCCATAACCTTTCCCATATCCCATATACATATATATATACATACATATATACGCGTATATAACGCCATATTAATATACATACATATATATGCGTATATAACACCGTTTGAATCATATTTCAGCCACTGTGGGCAACATCAACATCATATACCAGCTGATCAGGTGGTGGTACGTATATAATGCCATAACCTTTCTCATATCCCATATACATATATATACATATATATGCGTATATAACGCCATCTGGACATGGGTCAATGCACATGTATGAAATGCATGAAAAGTACGTAATAATCTCAATATTCCTTCCGGATAAACATTCCAAATGCGTATTATTCTGAGACCCATGAACAGAAAATAATAATAATTTTCTCCGACTTGCTTCCCCTCTCACTTTCATGAATTCACTAATCACTTGTGAAATAGAATAATCCTTATAATCCCCAAATAATTTTTTTTCCTTGGACTCATGTTAGTTACCTTGCGACAAATTCAACGTAAAATACTGCATGGCGTAATATTGACGTAATATTGCGGGTCGCAATAGCTCTACTACTGGAAGATAGGCTAAACTCCCCAGGCTCTCTGCTCGGCGACTCAGTGCATCGACCACTATATTGGCCTTCCCCGGATGATATAAGATAGTGAGGTCATAATCATGGAGAAGCTCCAACCACCTCCTCTGACGCAAATTCAGATCCTTCTGCTTAACGAGGTGCTGCAAACTACGGTGATCAGTGAAAATCTGACAATGTACTCCATACAAATAATGATTCCAAATCTTCAAGGCGTGGACAATAGCTGCTAGCTCATGATCGTGCACTGGATAATTCTTCTTGTGCACCTTCAAGTATCTGGACGCGTAGGCAATCAACCTACCGTCCTGCATCAAAACCGCACCAAGACCAACTCTCGAGGCATCACAGTAAACTGTATAAGAACTTGAAACCATAGGCAAAATCAATACCGGAGTTGTAGTCAAAGCTGAATTGAGCTTCTGAAAGCCCTCCTCACACTCCTGAGTACCAAAATCATTGTCCCTGTCAGGTGGCATGCCAGACAGGTCTGCAGGAAACACGTCCGGAAAGTCACGGACCATAGGAACCGAATCAATAACGTGAGTCTCACCACTTACATCCCTCGCAAAAGCCAGATACAATAAGCACCCCTTCTTAACCATACGCTGAGCCTTCAGGCAGGAAATCACCCTATAAGGCACATAATCAGAAGAACCTCTACACTCAACCCTTAGATATCCTGGCATAGCTAATGTCACGATCTTAGCGTGACAATAAAAAATGGCATGACACGGAGATAACCAATCCATGCCCAATATCACATCAAAATCGACCATGCTGAGTAACAGTAGGTCCACTCGGGTCTCCTGACCCCCACTAGATATCACACATGACCGATACACATGTTCCACAACAACAATATCGCCCACCGAAGTCGACACTTGAACATATGTAATTAAAGACTCACGGGGCATATCCAGAAAATGGGCAAAATATGAAGAAACATAGGAATATGTAGAACCAGGGTCAAATAAAGCCAAAGCATCTCGGCTACAAACTGAGACAATACCTGCGATCACTACATCGGAGGCCATAGCATATGGCCTGGCTGGAAATGCATACATACGGGCCTGACCTCCGCCTGCTCCCCCTCCCCCTCTAGGGCGGCCTCTACCTGACTGACTACCACCCCTGTCTGCCTGAGTGGGTGGTGAAGTAACTTGAGCTGAAGTCGAAGGCTGGCTCCTCAGCTGAGATGGACCTCCAAGAAGATGAGGACATTGCCTCCTCATATGACCGAACTCTCCACACTCATAACAACTCCCTGGAGCTGGAGACTGGGACTTAAATGAACCCCTGAAACTAGAATGGTCACTAGGAGAACCATGCATAGAAGAACCCTGAACTGATGGTGCTCGAGATACACCCTAGTCTGGAAGGGAACCGAATGAAGAATGGCCTGGCTGAAAATCGCGAGGACCATGCCTCGAAGATGCACCACTATAGGCTAGGTGGCCTGATCAAGGGGGCCTGAATGAACGACCTCTACCATGCTAAAACTGCCCCTGTAAGGAGAACCACCCAATCCACGAGGCCTCTTGGCCTCCCACTCTACCCGCTCCTGGCGACGAACCGAATCGATATCTCGAGTAATATCAACAACCTGCTCAAATGTAGCATCTGATACTCTTTTTGGGTCATGAAAAGGCGGAGCTGATAAGTGAGTCCATCCACAAACCTCCTAATCCTCTCCCTATCAGTAGGGACCAACTCGGTGGCATGACGAGCCAACTCCGAAAAACGCATCTCATACTACATCACTAATAGCTCCCCCTGACGCAGCTGCCCAAAAAGCCTGTGCTGCTCCTCCTTGTAAGACTAGGGTACATACTTCTCCAAGAAGATAGTCGAGAACTGCTTCCAGGTAAGGGGTGTTGAACCAATAGGGCTACGCCTCTCAAAAGACTCTCACCAAGTGAAAGCAGCACCAGAAAACTGAAATGTAGCAAATGAGACCCCACTGGTCTCCAAAATCCCAGCAGTACGCAGCATCCTCTGGCACTTATCTAGAAAACCTTGGGCATCCTCACCTTCAACACCACTGAATGTCGGAGGCTGCAGTCTACTAAACTCGTCATCTGGCATAGTTGGGACCACGAAGTCCTTAACTGTAGGAACCAGATGGGCTGGAACCGCCCCCAGCGTCTGATGGCCCAGAGTAGCATGCTCAGGTGTCCGGGAAACTGGAGTCTGACTACCTCCCTCGGCCTGAGAAGTAGCGGCAACTACCTGAACAAGGGTGGTACGCACAGTTAAGATCTGAGCCAAGGTCTCCTGAAGACCCAGAATAACAATAGGCACTGCCGGTGCCTGAGCCTGTCCCGCTGGAGCATCTGCGGCGGGAACCTGATCCTGAATAGTAGGGGGATCAACTGATATTGCCCTGTCTGCTGCACGGGCTGGTCCCCTACCTCTACCACGGCCTCGACCCCCCACTAGTCTAGCTTGTGGTTGATCGCACTAATCGGTGGTGCAAGTCCTCACCATCTGTGAGAGAATGAAACAACAGAAGTTGAGATTTCCAGAACCAATCAAATGGCACGATAGAATTTGAGAAAAATAAGATTTTTCCTAAGGGTTCCATAGCCTCTCGAAGATAAGTACAGACGTCTCTGTACCGATCCGCAAGACTGTACTAAACCTACGCATTACCGTTGAGTCCTATGTAACCTAGGCTCTGATACCAACCTGTCACGACCCCAAATCCTAACCGGCCATGATGGCGCCTATCATGGAACTAGGCTAGCCAACCATTTCAGACTATCGATATAAATATCATAATTACCCATAATTAGCAGATTTTAAAAACAGCAGAATGAGATGAAACAAATACACACTTCCCCAAAACCTGGAGTCAACTGTCATGAACATCTAAAACTGAAAATACAATGTACAACATAATGACTTGCTACAACAAAAGTCTGAGGTATAAATACCAAAAGAAACTTTGATCTGAGGGAAGGAAAAGAGGTGATCTGGGGACGCTGAGCAGCTACCTCAATCCTCGAGCAACTCGAAGCTCGTCCGAAAATCAACTAGCGAGATGGTTCGGTACCTGGATCTGCACACAGAGGTGCAGGGAGTAACGTGAGTACGCCAACTCAATAAGTAATCAATGTAACAAGAAACTTGAGTGTAGTGACGAGCATTTAAGTCATGTAAATAAATAAAATGAATAATAGTGGAAATGAGTAAATCAAGTCAGGAATTCCGAATATTTCATATAACTCCGGTTCCATTATAAAATCTCGTATAAAACATTTATCCAACATTTATTATCAGAGGACCAGTGTAAAGAAGAGTCTAAACAACTTTTTTTCCATAAAATATAAGCTTCTCGGGAATAGTATGCCTCACAAATAAGCCTCTCAGGAAATCCTCACAGTCACTCGTGATTCCACTATCAGTATCTCATGCTCTCACTTAACACTCGTACTTAGCAAGTACCATGAACACACACAAATGCTGTGGAGGGCAGCCCACTCTACTACTATATATATATATATCTATATATATA
>MDKI01033956.1:0-18508 GCA_005239505.1 Nicotiana paniculata | reverse complement strand
TGGGCTCTCCCACACATATATAACGTAACATCCTGGGGAGCTGAGGAGAATCAAGGTACTCGTATTCTTTAATATACCTCTTCCGAAGATCGCGAAAACGCTCATAGAACCAAACATACAATGGATATGGAAATCCACCAACAGTATACTCTGTTGAATGTTCGTTGGATTGGTTATCCAATGCATGTTTCATTGAAGTAATGAGCTTCTAATAAGAGACATTACCCTAAGGATAATCAGCACAAGCATTATCGTCTTCGACAATCGCTGCATAATCCTCTAGTACCGTTGATTCATTCTTTTTACCAAATACAACAGACTCCACAAGAAGAATATCCATCAGTTGAACTGCATCTTCATCACTCTCGCATACATGTTTGAAATTTGCATCGTCCTTTTGAATTTCATTACGAGACATAAAATCTCGAATGTCCTTCAAGGTCACACCCTTAGACTTACCAAAATATCTCTTCAAGATCGTGCTCTCTCATTTAGATGGTTTTTCGATATTATGTGCGATGATCCTCAAACCGCACATAATGTGAAAGTCTTCAAGGGTGAACGATACATTATGCCCAAAAATCTTGAAACTAATGGAGTCTCGATCATTGGTGAATATTCGAGAAAAACACAAGCAATGAACCAACTTCATGCTGCATTGCAAGTTCTCTATAGCCAAAATATATCGAAAAGTACTATTAGTTAGCTTTTCTTCTTGTGCAAGATTCACGAAAGTTTTGATTAAACTCTTCAAATCGTGGTTACCCTTCCAGTAACTACGACAGTTAAACCAATCTCGAAACTCAAAATATCTTTCCCCAGCTCTTGTAGGAGGAACAATACGGAATGAAGGACCTTTTGATTGTGTAAGATTTTTAGATGCTTTAGCTGCTGGAGGATTTGAAGGTGTTGTAGGATTTGTAGAAGCTATCTGTTGAAAGAAAGTAAAAGATATCAGTTAAAAACATCAGCTCAAAGAAGACAAACTTAGCAAATATAAAACAAAAAGCTTCAGCTCCCAATATGTTGAAGGGTCACCAAAAACAAAACAAAAACTTCAACTCCCTATATGCTGAAGTTTCAGCAAAACAAAGCACAAACTTCAGCTCCAAAACAAAAACAAGCTGAAGTACAAAACACAAAATTTCAGCTCCCACTTTCAGAAAAATATAACACCAATAATTAAACAAAAAAAAAATCAGCTCCAACTTTCAAAAAAATATAACAAAAAACACAAACAAAACTTCAGCTCCCTAGCTAAAGAATTTATAGAAATTTTCATTTAAAACAGACACACACGTTCAAAAACTTTAGCATATTACCAAAACAAAACAAAAACTTAAGCTACCAATATGCTAAAGTTCACCAAAACAAAATAAAAAACTTCAGCTCCTAAACAAAAACAAGCTGAAGTTCACCAGTTACAAAATACAAAACAGACACACACGTTCAAAAACTTTAGCATATTACCAAAACAAAACAAAAACTTAAGCTCCCAAACATCAGCTACAAAATAAAATATCAACTGCTAAAACGCTGAAGTTAACCAGTTACAAAACAAAAAAACTCAGCAAAGCACAAATTTAATACCAATAATTAAACACAAAAAAATAAAAAAATATCAGCTCCATAAAATTAAGGTATACATGGCAAAAAATCACTATAAAACTAACCCCTAACAACCTATCGAACATGAATATCACAAAAAAACAAACAAAATCCTATAGAACATGACTATCACAAAAAAAATAATACCCAGAAATTAACGCGTAAAGGTACTGCAATGTACCTGTGATTATACGTAATATTGTTGGCGAACAAACAGTTGAAGCGATGAATATCAAAAAATAATGACGATCGTAAAAGCGAAGAAAAGGAGAGAGAGAGAGAGAGAAAGAGAGTATTTGCAAAGTAGAGGAATGAGGTTTACTTGAAGAGAAAGTAGGCTTGTAATAAAAAGGGTAAAATTATCTTTTCGAAAGGTTTTTAACAAAAAAAATGGGTACCGGTGCAAACATAAAAACAAAGCGGGTACAGGTTAAAGAGGAGCGCCTAAATAGGGCGCCCTGTGCATTTTTTACTGATTCATCTTGTTAATTGAGGCCCATGATATTCTTCTTTAAAGAATTAACTCAAATAGTCGTCCACCCAATGGCTTAAAGTAAAAATAGCCAATAAAGGTACAATGTATGTAATATATGTGTATAGTTATGTAATCAATGTAAATGGCTAGAAAAAAGTAAAAAATAAATATGGCCGGCTATTTGTGTAAAGTTCTTTCCCTCGTGTACAAAGCCCAAGCTCTAGGTATAACTTATAACTGTCTACCGGACGAGCTGGTCTAGGCTGGACGTGAAAAAAGACAGCTCGTTCGGTTAGTGGGGCGGGCTGGCTTATCGGGCTGCTGGCGGATTAGGAATTTTCGGGTTAAATTGGGCCCATCCGGATTCGGTCTTAGCGGGTCGGGGCCGGGTTATATATATATAGTGTATTATATTTTTATTATTCAATATAATTGATAATTAAGTGTTTGAAAACTTTTAATTAAGAAAATGAGTATTTTAAGGCATAAAATTACACTTTTTAACTTTAAAGTTTTAAATTAGAAATTTGAATTTTACAATTTCAAAAATTGAAAGTAAGTGGTTACAAAAAATTATTTAATAAGACCAATATGTAAGGATCAAACTCCGAAAGCTTTCGTTTCTATTTTCATTGAATAACAAATAATACTTCAAATTAATATCCAAGTTCTATTTTGATTTTTTTTATTTTTGAACTTGCAAATTAAAAGTTTACAACAATTATAAAAAATAAGAAAGATTACATAACATGTTTTGCATCAATTTTGTAAGTTCATCCATGTCAACATGAGGTTCTTGGTTCCCGACATTGCTTGAATAGAAACTATAAACCATTATATCTCCAATTTCTTGGTCCTCCGTTTCATCTACCTCTTTACCCCCTTGATTTCGTTGTTTTGATCTTATCCAAACTCTAAAGCACACTAGAACTTCCAAAGTTTTGCTACCCAATGAATGAGAGATATCTCCTAGTTATTTCCTTGCTTGGCTAAATGCGCTCTTTGATGCAACTGTTGAAATCGGCACATTTAGCACGTCTCGAGCCATGGAACCAAGGCATACAAGAGAAGATGAAGGCGGAGGAGTTAGGCCTCATATTTTATCGAGAAGACTTACTTGTTGCTAGGGGACCTTCACCATAATCGTCCACTGTACCTTTCAAGATATATTGGTGAAGTAAAACTCCGACAAGTGCAAGTAGATCCAGGGTCAGCTAGAAATGTTATACCCCTAAAAATGGTAAGGAAGCTCGGGATTCCCACCAGGAAGCTGAACAGCATTAAGACCCACGGTATTGCTCCTCCATCAATCCAGCGGTAGAAATTCCTTTGTGCGGGGTTCTGATGACTTTTGCAAGTAGATTTTGAGTTCATCAATATTCCTTCTACTGGTTTGTTGATGCTCTCCTAGTATAGACCAAATCAAATAATCTTCAACACCATCATTATCTTACAAAGCATAGAAACTGAACTTGAAGGAATATTTGCATCTACATCATCATAAGCATCAACAATGTTAGCATAATAATTATATAAAATTTGTAAATGTTTGTGTAGATCAGAAATATAAGTTTCAACATCAGGGGATTCTGTTGGTCCGGTATCCATATAAACATATAAAACAGTGATTAATTGGCGACAAATAGCCATTTTGATAAAAGGGTTTAAATAGCACCAATTAGGCAAATAAGGGGAATAAGATAGAAATATTTATTAAATTTATCTAGCATAGATTCAACAACCGAACTATATCCTTCTTTCTTCTTGAAATTATGGAGTATAAGAGAAATTTCAGCTATATGTACTAAACCATTTGCAATAGTAGGATAATAAACTCCTTTAAACTCAAGTGTAGCTGCATAAAAAATTTTGTAAAAAATTTAAGACATCTTCAATGACACTCCAAGTTCTAGATGTTAACAAACTGTTAGGATCGGTACAATGAAAATTAGCAACTTCAGTTATACGCATTTTATATTTATAACAACATCTTAAGAATAAATAAGTATAATTCCACCTAGTAACTATTTCTTCGGGCATGAGTCTTGGTTTTAGTCCATATTGTACACATTTATCCTTAATTACATTTAATCTAGCACTTCTATTATTTTATTGAATAACACCAACAACTCTTCTAACTATGTCATTTCCAAATAATTCAAGGCCACTCTTCACAATTAAATTATAAATATGACATGCACACCTCACATGAAATATTTCAGGAAGTGGTGGATGCAAATGCAATTTTAATAGTATAGTAGCAGAATTATTGTTAGAAGCATTATCAAATGACATACACAAAATATTTTCTGAAAGATTGTAAAATATAGCAACTTTATGGATAGTATTACTTATAAATATACTACTATGACTTTGATCTTCATCATATTTAAAAGCAATAAAACGTTTTTACATACAAAATTATCATCTATCTAATGGCATGTAACAATCAAATAATCATTTTCATTAACAGCACGATCAAGACAGAAGTAAGAGCAACTCTACCAGAAAGACTAGCGAACAAATTACGAATATATTTATGATATTATCCAAAAAGCCTACGGATATCATCTCTACAAGTACTTCTAGGAATACCTTTAAATAAAGGGTTATAAAATTCTGTGAATATAAGTAACATGATATGGTGAAGCAGCAAAACTAAAAAGTAAACAACCTAAAATAATTATTTTAGCTAATTTTTCCCGATCTTTCAGCATATCATATTTACCCATTAAACCGCCAGTATCCGAGTTAAATTTTTGTTCTCTAGATCTTCATCAGCACCCCATGAAATAGGGTGATTATCTACCATGTGCCTAAAAACTTGGCCCGTCCCCTCTTGCTTACTTTCGGTCTCATGTTTATAAATTTTCTTACAAATTTGGCATCTTACATAATTTTTATCTTCGTCTAGTCTTTCAAAAAATTACCAATACTTACTTCTTAATCTTCGATTCTTCTTATTAGGGAAGAGAGGCCTACATGTATTATCATCACCCCCACCCCTAGTATTTTGACTAGCAGTACCAGGTGTAGGTGGTGGTGTTTCAAGATTATCATGTGATTGAATATCATCTAAATTATCATCTATACCATAATTTTGAAGTTGCTCATAATCTACATTTAGATTTTCAGGTGAACTTTATGTAATATGTGTAAAGCTACTAGAAGAACCTACACCACATCTTAATATTTTAGGATTTTTACTCTTACTACTACCACCCCTAGTAGTGCATGCTTTATTGGTTGATCTAAATATATCCATTATGAAATTTAGATTAAAAAACTAAATTAATAATTATAAATAATAAAATAAAAATAAACACCAAAGAAGAGAAAGATATGGAACGATTATACCGGGATTCCGGATGCCGCACTAAATTTGATATCACAATTCAAATGATATTTGATGATATTGATACCACACTTTACTTGAATATTATTTGATAATTATAATTTTGTAGTGGCTAAAGTAAATATTTGATGAAACTTGAAATAATAAGTAATTGAGAACTTGAGAGTAATAAGCAATATTATCAAGAGAGAATTAGGGTAATAAAAAAGCAAATTGTGAGAAAAAATAAAGAAGATAGGGGGCTATTTATAGTTTTAAAATGTTAAAAATGTAATTTATCAATTATTAGAGGTGGGAGGCTCTTTTCTTAAGGAGTAGGCTGAAATGGCCAAAAATACAAAAAAATAGTCGTTGCCCAATGATCATTTTTGAATTTGACCGGTGGCAACGGTCAAAAAAATAAAATTGCATAATGGTACCCGTGTTATAGCCCGGTAAAACCCGTTAGTACGTTTCCGGTTTTACCGGTTTCCGGAGCATCGGTTACCAAAAAAGGCCCGCCCCTGTCCGGCTAAACTCCTAACCCTCACCAACCCGTCCCACCCCCTTAGCAAGCCGGTCTGACCCAAATTGAATCGGGTCAAACCGGGTTGGCAGTGGGCTGGCCTGACCCATTTAACATGTTTAGTATAACTGCACAACAGAAATGAAATTACTTTTCCATGAGTTATAGTATAAAACTCTGTGGAAACCTAATTTAAAACTTGTTGGTATTACTGTATTCAAAATCAGAAAAATCAGAGAAATAAGGAAACGTTAGTTCATAAACAAATCGTAAAATAATTCCGAACCCGCTGAATTCACAGTGTGTCCTTAAGGAATTTAATCCCCTCACTGTTGCTCAAGGTATACGGATTAATTTCTCCTAGGATAGAACATAATAACTATTATGTGATAGCGGCACTTCAAATCACAGAACTTCGACGAACTCAACAAATGGAGTAAATCACACTTGACACTTATGTTTATTTAGAAAATAATGTAACAAAGTAGAAAAGAGGGGAGATGATTTCAGATTTTCCATATCTTAAAAATGAGGTCAAGCCTCTAAATTTATAGAAGGAAGAGATGGAGAGGTGCAATCCAAAAGGTATCTTTAACATTTCCCATTCACACCCCTTAATAAAAACGCAACAATCCTCCACATGAATGGGGAATGGACATATGTGGAAATACATGCATGGAAATACTGTGGGATTCGCAATTAAGGATTAATCGCATCTAGATAAGTAGGTTTTCGTTGAACTTTCCTTAGTGAACTTATGTCGGATATACTCGGTCAATCGGTAGATTTGATATCTTTGAACCGTTGAGCTTTGGTGTATACCTAGACAACCACAAGTCACACAATCAATCCTTAATCGTCTTTGGTTCTCACGGTTGTGTTCGTTTCAGCCATGAACACTGCCTGGTTTCATGAGTGCTTAGAGAATGTGCCTTTACTTTCATTCTCCTTAAAACGGCTTACACTTCACACTCACATAGGTGATTTCTAAACGTGTAATCCTATAGACACACTATCTGGTCATATCCTTCCAGACTTAGCAAATCATTAAAAAACTTTATGCTTTATTGACTCATTAAAAAACCTTAATGCTTTACCTTGATTTCTGAACATTGTCTTCATCACGAGAATGAGTTGAGTTATTTGAAAATGTTGAACCGTCATTCACAACTTTGTTTGATCTCTTTGAACCTAGCTCTTGGGATCTCCAGTCTGCTAGGTAGAGTTACCCTTATGATGACTTGTCCTATGCCTTATCCCCATTCCCGTCAATGATCTTTCAACTGCCTCTCTAGATAGGCCTTTTGTAAGTGGATCTGACACGTTATCTCTTGACTTTATGTAGTCAATCGTGATAACACCACTAGAGAGTAGTTGTCTAACGATATTGTGTCTCCGTCAAATGACGAGATTTTTCGTTATACATAACGCTCCCTGCCCTGCCTATTGCCGCTTGACTATCATAATGTATACATATAGGTTCCAAAGATTTGGGCCAAAATGGAATATTTCCAAGAAATTCCGGAGCCATTCAACTTCTTCACCGGCTTTGTCTAGGGCTATAAACTCAGCCTCCGCTGTAGAGTAGTCAATGTACATTTGTTTGGACGAGATCCAAGACACCGCTCCTCCACCGACTATTTAGAATCGGTTGAACCGGTGATCTAATTTGTATCATTATACCCCTTATTATCGCGGGATACTTATTGTAGTGCAAAGCATAATTTTGAGTACGTTTCAAGACTCGTTTCATTGTCATGAAAATTCAATGCAAACTTCCTTATGTCATCGACTAATACATCTCGACTTTCAATTGCATTTCAAATTATTGACTACACTTAATGTAGCAATAGTATATTATTACAATAGCTGGAATGATTGGTGTCAGTTGTGGCCACAACCTTTTAATATAAAACACATTTCTCAATCACTATACCATTTTCAAGCAATTGTATGATATTTATTCATACGTCTATATGATATGCATATTATAGCACTTTCATTCATGAAATAAATCCAACTTGCAATGAATTTTGGTCATGTTCATATGTTGGTTCACCTCATTATAGACCAACTTATTAATACGTTCGTTCATGAACGGTCATGTTTATACAAAACATACAAATACACTTTCATGAAAATTCGCAACCTTCGAAGTGACATCCTAAGCTAAACAATATAAATTTTCAAGAAATAAATAACCTTTCGAGAAAGGCAAGTGACCAATTTCTGAATTGGTAGTTTCACTCAACTAGTCTTCACTAAGACTGAACAAATAATGAGTTTACCAACTACCATATTGATTTTCACTATTTGTGAAAATATAGACATCATGTCTAATATAAGCTTTTGTCATGCATAAGCTAAATGCCCCCACATTTCAAATATCTTATGCATTTTCTATTATTCTTTATCAACATATCATCCACATGAAAATATTAATTGGTCAAATTTTGCATGTCATTGTTTGAGTGCTTGTTTTAGTCCGTAAAGTGACTTAACAAATTGACACACCTTCTTTCTTTTCCAGAAATCACGAACCCTTCAGGTTTTTCCATATAAATTTCTTCCTCCAAACCTCCTTTTAAGAAGGATGTCTTTACGTCCATCTGACGGATTTCAAGTCCATACACGATGGCTAACACTATTACCATCTGAATAGATGTAATTCTCGTTACCGGTGAGTATGTGTCAAAGTAATCAAGACCTTCTGTTGTCTTGAACCTTTGGCAATCAATCTTGCCTTATATTTGTCAATAGTACCATCAACTTTCATTTTTCTTTTCAAAAATCCACTTAGAATCCATATGTTTATTTCCTGGAGGAAGATCAACCAATTTCTAAGTATGATTGCTTATATGGATTCTATCTCACTATTGATTTCCTCTTTTCACAGTTGTGCTTCCGAGGAAGACATATTTCTTTCAAAGTTTGCAGCTCATTTTCTAATAAGAATGTCAGAAAATCTGATCCAATGAAAGTAGTTGTCCTTTGACATTTACTACGTCTTGGATTCACCTCATTAGGTGTACTTTCTTTTGCTTCTTCCCGAGGTTGCTTAGATATTTCACTAGAAGACTCACATTTCTTTTTATACGGATAAATATTCTCAAAGAATTCAGCATTATCTGATTCAATTACCGTATTAATATGAATGCCAGGATTTTCTGATTTATGAACCAGAAAATGATATGCCTTACTATTTGTTGCATATTTTATGAAAACGCAATCAATAATTTTCGGTCCGATATTTACTCTTTTGGGTTTAGGAACTTGCATTTTTAGCTAAGCACCCCCACACTTTAAAATATTTAATTTGGGCTTCCTTCCATTCCGTTTTTCATATGGAATGGATTGCATCTCGTTATGGAGAACTCGATTGAAATCGATTAGCTGCAAGCATAGCTTCCCCCCACAAGTTTTGGGTAACTAGAACTTATCAACTAGGCATTCATCGTCTCCTTTGACATTCTATTCTTTCTTTCCGCAATTCCATTAGATCGCGGTGACTAAGGGGCGGTCGTTTGGTGAATAATTTCATATTCCAAACATATTTGTTGAAAAGGAGATTCGTATTCGACGCCCCTATTACATTGTTGAGCCAACCACAAGAAATGTTGTTTGTGTCATGACAGAGCCAAATTAATAAATGGTGAAGCTTTTAATCTTCAAACCAGTCTGACACATTCAGAATTAATAACGGTGAAGTTTTTGTTCTTCAAACCGAGTAACATCTGTTATAACTAGATCTAATAAACGGTGAAGTTTTTAGTCTTCAAACCGAATGATTTGTGACACAATCAAATTTAATAAACAGTGAAGTTTTTCTTCAAATCGAATAATAAATTGGAGTAGAAAATCACTAAGATTCTAATCTCCAAAATGCGTATAAAGTCACTTAGACTTTAATTTTCGATAAATAAGTAGAAAATCACGAAGATTTTAATCTCAACGAACGAGTAAAAAATCACGTAGATTTTGATCTCGAAACAGGAGTAAAAAATCACGAAGATTTAATTTTTCATAACGGGTGTAGAAAATCACGAGAATTGTAATTCCCTTTCCAAATGATTTTTCAACTAAACCATTATTACACTTTAAACAATTTTATCTCTTCCCTAATCAAACAAATATATGTACACCTTTACACATATTATGTTCATGATTCTCAAAATATTTTCAAGACTGAGTATAAGCCTAAGATCATTTCTTACCTCACTATAATCTTTCTCATAGTTTACATATGCATGTAAATCAAAATTATATGCGAACCATGGTATGTCGTTAATTCATTTGGCAAAAAGGGTAATAAATACAATCTTTAACACACGTCATTTCGTTACCATGGCATGCATTTTTTTTTTTAAAGATGATCACAGAAGCAATTTATTCACTATGAGAAAGATACCCATGAGAACCCACGCATATGCTATAGGATTTTAAACTTCTACAGGAAACAACAAACTTGAAGTGGCTCTTCAGCTTTTCAAAACAACGGTTAGGGGTTGAGATTTGCCAAAAATATTAATCAACTATGACAAATAATTCCATTGAATATATCTGAACTTAACGCCATCACTGCCATGTAAGATTAATTTCCTACAAACTAATAGAACGATAAAAACAAATTCATTGGAAGAAACTTATCCGAAGTAGTTTTGTTATTATGCCAATCCAAAAGATTGCGCTCACTCGTAAAAAGTCATGGCCACCATTTCTGTCTACTTTTTCCTCCATCAGCCATCCCGAAAATAATTTTTAAATTCCTTAAGAATGTTAGTATTACTGTATTCAAAATCAGAAAAATCAGAGAAGTAAGGAAACGTTAGTTCATAAACAAATCGTAAAATAATTCTGAGCCCACTGAATTCACAGTGTGTCCTTAAAGAATTTAATCCCCTCACTGTTGCTCAAGGTATACGGATTAATTCCTCTCAGAATAGAACGGAATAACTATTCTGTGATAGCGGCACTTCAAATCACAGAACTTCGACGAACTCAACAAGCGGAGCAAATCACACTTGACACTTATGTTTATTTAGAAAATAATGCAACAAAGTAGAAAAGAGGGGAGATGATTTTAGATTTTTCATATCTTAAAAATGAGGCCAAGCCTCTAAATTTATAGAGAAAGAAGGATGAGATGGAGAGGTGCAATCCAAAAGGTATCTCTAACATTTTCCATTCACACCCCTTAATAAAAACGCAACAAAACTGACGCTGATTATCTACTGCCGTGGAATCATTCTGATGCTAAAATTTGTTCTACATATTCCTCAAATTCCTTTTAGGTTCCTTTAAAAAGTGAAAAATTAATCAAATTTGTCCAAGTAGCTAAATATAAAAGCTCATTTGCTATACATAACTTTCGTTATGAGTAAAATTCATACAAAGATCAAATTTTACTAGATTTATTATTATGCAAATCTTGTATTTTTATCTTAGTAATTAACGAATAATACATATCAACAATATTTATCTTTTATAATTTCTCATCCTATATTTAACACCTGCTTCGGAATTCAACTAATCCGAATTCGTATTGAAAAATTACTTTGTGAGGCAAAGTGTTCCCTACTAAAAACAATTTTATTCTCATGGCTACAGTCGGCTACTTTTGATTAAGGAGGTAAGGGTTCTATTATAATCTTTAGCAATAAACAGAATAATTATTATTATAAATGGGAATTTCACTGAAAGCTAAATTTAAAATTCTAAATTCAGGTACATTGCTTTAATTTGACCGTTGGGCAAAATCGTATCGTATTCACCCCCTCATAGAAAAAATGATAAAAATAAGATGGACAGAGATGAAAAGTTACGATCATCACGTGCTTAACTTGTTGTGAATTTTTACCTCAGACTTTATCTTGGCTTTCACATTCGATATTCCAAAATAATGGAAAAAAGAACAAACAGAAAGAATCATTGTAGATTGAAACATGCATGTGTATGATATGTTTATTTATGTACCTGTCCTGTCCACGTGAACGTTGTTTTTTAAATACTACTAGAACTAGTATAATATATCATATTTGTCTACTTTTAGTACCTGAAGTCAGTTGCGGATCTAGAGGGCAATGTGTCGGTTCTCGGGAACCTAGTGTATATGTATTAAAAAATTTATTAAATATCTATAAATATTTGATTGTGAACCTAGTTACTAACTCGAGATCGTTATAGAAACCCATAAACTTCAAAATTTAGATCCACAAGTATAGCCTAGAGTATAACCAATCAAAGCCGCAACGAATATTAAAGTACATAATGTGGAAGGTGAACCTACTTAATTAGTTTGATTAAAGTTTTAGTCAAATTTTCAAATACATACACGTTTTACTAATGACATTTATCTCACGTGTGATTCTCTAATTTCTAAGAAGGATGGGTTTCTTTGATTCGAATAAATTTCTGTTTAGAGCAACGCGTAAATTCAAGTGATAGTTTAACTGCATGTTACATGTGATTAATTTCATTATTATCCGTCGTCAAAAACGTTCAATTCACATCATTTTCCTTACATAAGAAACTTAAATACAATTTAAAATAAACTTATCATTATTATACTATATGCTGGTTTCCCTGTATGCGCGCGCGCATGTGATATTAATTAGTAATTTATTTTTGATCCGTGGTATTTGCTTTTAAGTTGTTGTGCATCCCTTAGAAAGATACAATCATACAATTAAAAATTTTGGTAATTAAATGTACAATTAATTAATTAATAGCTTTAATTGTAAGATTTTTTTCTATACTACGAGTAATGTTTACTTTTACATATACTAACTTAATTAAATACTCCACTACTTGGAAAAGTAAGGGCACATTTTTTTTTAAAGTATTAAATGATATTTTCTTTTCCAAACGTCAAATACTTTGAAACAAAATTTAGTTTATCAACAACTACTACATCAGATAAAGTGCTCCTCAACAAAGAAAATAATAGATGGAACAAAATGCACAATATCCCGTTGCATGTAACAACTAATATTAAATACACCTATTAGTTAAAATTAATGAAGAGGAAAAAATAAAAAAGAACGTTGAAACTAGTCGTCTATTTTACTTGGGACTAGGGGTGTACATGGACCGAATTGGTTCAATTTTTATCAAAACCAAACCAAACCAACTATATCAGTTTGAATTGGTTCGGTTTTGTCGGATTTTTCAGGTTTTTCAGATTTTTTTGTTACGTGAATATTATTCGAATCTTACTTTGTTAAAGTTATAGATAAAATTTTGATAAGTGAATATATGTTTAGTAAATATTGAAAAATTTTAAAAACATGTGATCTATTAAAATATTTCAATCGGAGAATTTTATTAGTAACACATGATAGTTATTTTTTTAGTCGTCTATCAATAATTTTCCGTCAATGTACGGTTCAAGGTTAACACATGAGAGGATCCCAAATATTTCTATATTTTTTAAAAGAAAATTCAATATAAAGTCTTAAAAATATATTTAAAAAATTATATATTTATATATCGGTTTGGTTCGGATTTTTTTACTCAATACCAAACCAAGTCAAACCAAACTTAGACGGGTTTTTCATATAATTCGGTGCGATTTTTCGGTTCGGTTTGAACACCCCTGCTTGGAACTAAAGCTTATATATATTGTTATATTTAAGTCTACTATATAAACGCACTCGTATTGTCAGTTTGTTTTTTATTTTTTTTTAATTCCCCCTTTTCCTGTCTGATTCTTGACTGATTGAAATGAGTACGTCACGAGTCACGACTGATTAAATACAAGAACAGAAAATAAGGATCCTCAGTAAAAATAAAAATAAAATTGAAGGAAAGAAGACAGCCAATGACTATAAACGAAAGCAGCCAGTGAATATAAATAATGCAGTCAAATGAAATGTATATACGAAGTCATATGCTACCCGTGATATTGCAAAATGCAATAATTTAAGTTTATCGATATAGTCGTTAGAGACTCAAAAGTGTTGTTCCATGCCAATAATGGCATGCTTTTTCATGCATTATTAGTAGCGACGAAGAAAATTACTGTATATTTTAATACGAGTAGTTGTTTAATTTCTTATTGCTTTAAAATACTCCTGGTGATAATCTAACAAATTATTCAAAGACCGAGTGGAATCTCGCTTTTCACATATCACAACAGCCAATTCTCATTTATATATTCCATCGTGATGACCACCATCGCCACAGTTGAATGTACAAGATATTTCGTATTCATTCACTATCAAAAGGGTATAATATTGACCGTCTATCCTAATATAAATATTATAAATTATTTTTGTGACTGAAATTTGTAATCTATAGGCTATATCCCGAGGAATAGTCCCAAGTATTAATCCACAATCCTTTGCTAATATTTTTTCTAGAGTCAAGAAAGAAATTCTTTATCAAAATATTCAAATACGTCATGCCTTAAACAAAAATTAGAAACCTTACCATCAGGGATCGACGGACCAAGTGCAATAATCACGGGTTCACGTGAACCTAATAACTTTTGCCTAAATCTTATTTAGCTCGTAATCCAGTCATTAATACTATTATTGTTGTATGTTACCGTAGAAGCCTATGAACTTTATATTCTGAATCTTTCTCAGTGTTTAGTACTTTTGCCTATTGTCTTAAAGTAACTTAAATTAACTTATGCATTAAAAAAATATGTCAGATGAACTCTCAAGCAATAAAATGGGACAAATTCCGAAATGAGGGAGTGAAGAACACTAGAATCCTTTTTTAAACTACACAAAATCAGTAACTTTTATTGTTGTATACGGTAGAAATTGGGACTATATGATTTCACTATTTGATCGAGAAAGGAATGGTACGTCAAAGAGCTAGCATGTCGAGTCCGAAATCGAAGCCTATTTTCAGATCCAGATCGACATCAATTGACGACAGAAAAGGATAGACTCCGAATAATATCGACATAGCTTTATAATAGAAATGGCAAGTCGAGGATCGTTGAGTAAATCTCGAGACAGATCTATCTATGGCGGTTAATCAGCTGTTAATATGATTTCCTACTATAATTAGAAGTGTACCTTATTTAGAACTCCTCTATTATATAAAGAGGAATTCCATTCATTTGTAAGCATCATTATTCACTGATCAAAATATATACACTCGTTACTTTCTTGCTATTTCACTTACTGTTCATCAGAGCTGTTTTATCATTTACTGTTTTTACTATTCCACCTCGAGACTATCCCAAATCGAAGTCGAGGCTTTGCTTACATACTGGTTTGATTTATTATATGGTCTAATTCATCCATTTATTTTCTTGTTTATCAATTGGTATTCGATTAAATCACATATCCTTAAAACCACAATATAAGTTTAATTGTTATCCGAATTTGAGGGTAAACAGTTTGGCGTCCACCGTGGGGCTAAGGATAATAGTGATTATTCGGTACTGATTCTGATAACACACACTATTTTACTCTTGGTCTTGTCAAGTATCTTTGCTTTCAAGTTAAAATATGTCAAACTCACAAAACGCACCCACACATGGTGACAATCCCCTCGGGTTTCACGGGGAAAACGACAATGTAATTGCTCAAGGAGTCGAGGTACCACATGCTAACCTAGGGGGAGCACCAGTTGCCAACGCAGTCGATGTTAGTTTGCACGTTGCTTTAAATGCGGACCTAGGCGCAGTCCCCGAAGAGAGTGTACGCAGAGAAGGCTGATATGGTGGCCAAGGTACACAGGGCAGAGGAGACGGAGGAGTTAGTCTCCATGTGATATTCGAAATTCTACAGGCTCAACAAACCACTATTGCTCAGCTACAAAATCAACATAGAACCCCGAGTGGGGTCGAACCAGAAGCCACCCGTCATACCGAGCCAGTGCTAGAGAGGTCGAATGGTAACGAATCGGGGACCGATCCTGCAAGAATGAAAATGCTCGAGGAGCTCACCAAAAGAATTGAGTCAGGAGAGAAGAAAATCGAAGCTAATGATAAATAAAATGAAAAAATACAACTCCCGAGTCGATCTGATACCGGGGCACCGCCAATCTTGAAAGGGATGGATTCGAAGAAATTTGTACAAAATCCATTTCCTCCGAGTGCCTCTCCGAAACCCATTCCAAAGAAGTTTCATATGACGAATATACCTAAATACAACGGGACTACCAATCCCAACGAGCATGTCACCTCCTACACATGTGCCATCAAGGGTAACGATTTGGAAGATGATGAGATCAAATTTGTTTTATTGAAGAAGTTCGCGGAGACCCTATCGAAGGGAGAAATGATTTGGTACCACAATCTACCACCAACTTCCATTGACTCATTTGCCATGTTATCAGACTCTTTCGTAAAGTCACATTTCGGGGCCATAAAGGTTGCGATAAGGAAATCAGACCTTTTCAAAGTAAAACAGAAGGATAATGAGACGCAGAGGGAGTTCGTATCCCGATTTCAAATAGCATGCATGGATTTTCCACCGATCACAGATGATTGGGCCGTTCAAGCCCAGGGGTTGAATGAACGGAGTTCGATAGCATCGCGTCAACTGAAGCAAAATTTGATCGAATATCTAGCGGTAACTTGGGCCGATGTACATAATCGGTACCAATCGAAGATCAGGGTCGAGGATGACCAACTAGTAGCTCTTTCCAGTCTAGTGTATCCAAACAGGTCCACGGCTAAAAAGCAGAGGGATGTCGATCGAGAGCCTCGATCAAACAAAAGACCGATATTAGTCGTACATAGCAGATCGCAGGAACGATGGCCCGGGATGCAATTCCGCCAGGAATGATCGAAGAAGTGATCGAGGGAAGAATTCTCGGGGACTTATGAGTAAAAGTGGTTTTGACAAGTATGTTGATCCTACAGAGGCACCTCGATTTTGGAATATAATTTTAGCATCGACGCATCGGGCATTGTATCGGCAATTGGAAGAATCAAAGATACTAGATGCCCCAGACCTATATAGACTGATCCTTCCCAAAGAAACCCCAATTTGATGTGTAAATATCATGGCACACGTGGACATAGGACCGAGATTGTAGGAAATTAAGGGAGGAGGTAGCCCGTCTATTCAACAAGGGCCACCTTTGACAATTCCTAAGTGATCGAGCCAAGAGTCATTTCAAAGAAAGAGACACCAACAAGAAAAATGAATAAGAGGAGCCAGAGCATGTGATCCATATGATCGTCGGTGGAGTCGATATTCCGTAGGGAACCATATTCAAACGTATTAAGGTGTCAATTACTAGGGGAAAACAGACCTAAGATTATGTGCCAGAAGGCACTATATCATTCAACAATGAGGAAGCAAAAGGAATTTCTCAACCTCACAACTACGCTCTGGTAATTTCTATCTTATTAAATAAAGTTCAAGTTAAGCGTGTTTTAGTGGATCCAAGTAGCTCGGCGAATATCATTTTATCAAGGGTCGTGGAACAACTCGTCCTACATGATCAAATCGTGCCTGCAGCCCGGTCTTGAACGGTTTTAATATGGCCAGCGAAACAACTAAATGAGAGATCAACCTACCAGTGAAAGTGGCCGGAACTATCCAGGATACCAAGTTCCACGTAATCGAGGGCGACATGAGGTACAACGCCCTACTCGGGAGGCCCTGGATTCACAATATGATACCAGTTCCTTCGACTCTCCACCAAAAGATGAAATTCCCGACGTCGGACGGAGTGAAAATAGTATATGGGGAACAACATGTTGCAAAGGAGATGTTCGCGGTCGATGAGGTAATACCGATATCGACACTATCAACATCGAAGGATCGGACATCAAAGGGAAAAAGGAATTCAAATAGCAATCACGGGCACCAGTCTCGACCGAATTGGGGAAGCAGGAAATAGAAGAAGAAGAAGAAGATTATTGGACCCCTCGAACTTTTGTTGTTCCCGAAGATTGTGACGCTACCAAATCAACGATCGAAGATCTAGAACATGTTATATTGATCGAGTACCTGCCCGAGCGAAAGGTATACCTGGGTACGGGGTTAACCCCCGAACTTAGGAAAGAACTTATAAAATTCCTTATTGATAACATGGATTGTTTTGCTTGGTCCCATTTAGACATGACAGGGATCCCACCAGAGATAACAACGCATCGATTGAGTCTGGACCCAAATTTCAGGCCAGTGAAACAAAAGAGAAGGCCCCAGTGCGAGGTAAAACATGTATTCATCAAGGACGAGGTAACTAAAATTCTCAAAATAGGATTCATTCGGGAGGTAAAATATCCTGAATGGTTAGCCAGTGTAGTCGTAGTCCCTAAGAAAGGGAATAAACTTAGGATGTTTGTAGATTATAAGGATTTGAACAAGGCATGTCCCAATGATTCTTTTCCATTGCCTAACATCAATCGCATGATCGACGCCATGGCAGGACACGAGATCCTTAGTTTTCTCGACGCCTATTCCGGGTACAATCAAATTCAAATGAAGCCGGAAGACCAAGAAAAAACTTCATTTATCACCAAGTATGGAACATATTGTTATTACGTAATGCCCTTTGGGCTAAAAAATGCAGGAGCTACTTGTCACACCTCCTTTTTTATACGCCCCAAAGGGGGGTTGGGAGTTTTTCCAATTAAAGTGAC
>ML336974.1:0-13794 GCA_005239505.1 Nicotiana paniculata | reverse complement strand
GTATTTTTATCATTAAAACACCTAAAATACACGGTATATAATGCTAAAAATCATGAATTCTAGTCACGCATCATATATGTAAGGTAAGATGGGTGAAGAACATGTTAAATATCGACTAGAATTCAAAAACTAAAGTTGAGAGCTAAGGTGCTGATTTGTTGATTGTTTGAGCTTGGTATGGTACTGTGAATGTATTGTAAGCTACTGTGCGTTGTTGTTTAGACTTGAAAATGTGAATAAATCAAGGGGAAATGTTGTCTGATTTCTTATAGAACGAGTTTGTCGCTCGATAAAAGTTGTTAAGTTCGTCATAGTAATGTTGGTGTCCTTACTGTTAATTGTAGATTCGGAGTAAAAGAAGCTAAGCTTGGGTGAATACATAGGGATTCAATATAAGGTATGTAAAGTCTAAATATTTCCTTCATTTTGGCATGGTCTCGCATCTAAATGTGTTTGATAACGAAACATAAAGAGAAGTTTGTATGTCTGAATTTATGTACATTATCCTTGTCTCATAATGTTACACCCCATATTTTCGTACGTGAGAGTACGTCGTAAGTCAATTGAGGTAAGCTCTGAAATGAGATCATCTTTGAAAGTACATAAAGTAAGTAAATCATATTAACTTGGAGGTTACAAATATTTAAGATCATGAATACGAAGTACCAAGAGGGTTGGAAGGCTTAGAAGCTAACGAATTGAAGAAGATAAGTTTCGTTGAAAGTCTACAAGTTGGGAATGTTATAACATGTACTTTTGGGGTGATACTAGGGTTCTCAACATTATAATAAAGTCTTTTATGAGTTATTTTAGTCATATGATAATTGGGTGTTATGTTTTATAGTCAAGCAAGTTGTGGAAGAAAAGTTGGCAAAGCCCATCACAAGTTACATTCATAAATGTGCTGAAAATTATGTAAAATGTAGAGAAGCTTATCTCCCAATGTAATTAGAATTACGGGATGATCTACCAACCAAATTGAATATATACGAGCTTAGGTTCTAACGGATTAAACCATTCATTGATACAATATTGGAGTAGATAGATATTTGTGTTTTCGCGAGACTGCGCACACTGGTAGGTGACAAGTAGGTGCATCACCTACTTGCCCGAAGGAGAGAAGCTCCTAAAGTTGGACAAGAGGGAAATTTTAAGGACTTATTAACTCATTTATTTCTCTCATTTTCACACCAACAAATCATATTAAAACCTTGCAACTCCTTCCCGAAAATCTCACACAAACCCTAGGTAATTTCGGGTGATACAATGTGATTCTAGTGGCGAAAACCCTGGACAATTTGCTAGTTTCTCTTTCTCCTTCTTGTAGCTGCGTTGGGGGATTGATTTTGGATGAACAAGGATTAGGTTTCATGGGTTCTACTCAGTCCAAGGTAAATTTATGCTTCTCCTTCCATTATCTATGCTTGAGAAAGTTGAGTTAGTATCAGCAGGTAAGCATTTCTTCATATCATCTTTGACTCCCAGTTACTTTCAGTTATTATATTATCAGTTCAGTTTCAGCTTTAAATTATTCAGTTACCTTACATACTCGGTACATTATTTCATACTGATGTCCATTTTGCTGGGGAACGCTGTATTTCATGCCTGCAGGTCCTGATAAACAACTGGATAGACCTTCCCAGTAGACAAAGTCAAACATCAGCTCGGTTGGTAAGCTCCACTTCCTCGGAATTACCAGGTCTAGACCTTGGAGTCCATTTTATATATACATGTTTGATAGGTAGGTCGAGGACCTGTCCGACCATGATACAGTTCAGTTATCTCTAGAGGCTTGTAGACGAGTCTTGTATAATTTGTCTATCAGTAGATATTCATGGCGGCCTCGTCAGCCTGCACATTTATATATATATATATATATATATATATATATATATATATATATATATATATATATATATATATATATATATATATATATATATATATGAGCTTTTGGGTATGTTTACTCCTCAGATGAGAGAGACGATATTTTCATATGATTCAGAATATGGCATCATCGACGTAAGTTGAGGGCTACCCCTTCAGAGTTCATAGTGTGGTACACTCGGGACAAGTATGGCATCGAGTGCCGGCCACGCCTCTTCAGGTTTGGTGCGTGACACATAAGTTATACTCCCTCCGTTTTAATTTATTTGAACCAATTTCCTTTTTAGTCTATGCCAAAAAGGATGACCTCTTTCCTTATTTGGAAACAATTTATCTTAATGCAATGATTTATAGCCGCACAAAATATATATGTCTCATTGTACACCACAAGTTCAAAAGTCTTCTCTCTTTTTTTAAACTATGTGCTCAGTCAAATGGATTCATATAAATTGAAAACAGAGAGAGTAGTATTCCCTGTTATCGAGACTTTTTATTCAGTTAAGTATTGTCTTCTTTCAGTCAAGAGAGTATATATATATATATATATATATTGGTGTTGGTTATTATTTTTGGAAGTGATTAAAAATATACGTTTCTCTTTTTTAACTTACTTTTATACATTAAAAATATTGATTCAGCGTAAAACTTACATGTGTTGTCCAATTGCTCATAACTTTTGCCGACTTGGTACTACCTTCGTTCTACCGATCTTGCTTGCGTTTCAGGTTGGACAATCTCGTATTCCATCTCCCTTAAAAAATTTCTAATCATTATCACACTCCATAACATTATAATTTCAACATGCTTTTCAATGGAATACATATGCAACTAAACATACTGCTCCTTGAAATAGTAACCCTTCCACGTTGTCCCTTTCTTTTTTTCCCTTCCAATCATTCGGATTCTATTTATAGTAACTAATCATCACATTTGTCAACGATACCTGCATGATGTGTAGGGACATGAATTAGCTCGGATTCTATAACATAAGTTTTGGGGTATTATTAATATACACTTTTTCGGCTATTATTTTGAGAGCGGTTATACAGTATCATTTTTCTTTATTTAATATTATAATCATCTAATTTGTCATTTGCAGCCCAGACTATGTAGGATTTCGCCATATTAAGTTGAAAAATAAGAGCAAAACGGACATGAAATAATGTCAAGTGTATTTTTAACGCCAACTTCTAACACATAGTATAGTTAAATAATAACCCTTTTACATAGATAGAATCTTGTTTTTGCGAAGCCTTGGCGCTACAGTAAAGTTGTCTTTGTGTGGTCGGGTTCGAGCCTTGAAAGCAACTTAGAGTAGGTTGTTTACATCACACCCTTAGGGATGCAGCCCTTCCTTAGACCCTGTATGAATACGAAATGTTTTGTGCACCGGACTGCTCTTTTTTCAAAATCTTGTTTGTGCATTATGTTCCTTAAGGCCTCTATTATTAAACACGTTTACCACATTCATGAATTACGACTTATAAAAGTTAAAACTATAATATTAATTTTGAATCTTGAGAACTACGGGGAGTTACACATGCATAACATTTGTATTTAATAAAATATAGTGGCAGAGTGGCTCCTAGAATATGAGGGGCAGCAGCTTGTCCCTTAATTTATGAATCATCTACTACGAGACATTTTCCATGTTCATAGCTAATTATTTTCAAGAAATGAATAAACAACTTTACTGATCTTGGAATTATCAGTTTCAAGAAAAATGAACGAAACTCCAAGATTGATTATTTAAATCTCATAGGAGTACATCTATAGGCAATAACACCCAGTAAAATCCCATCAGTAGGATCTGGGAAGGATAGAGTGTACGCAGACCTCACCCCTACCCAGAGAGGGTAGAGAGGCTGTTTCCGGGAGGAGATATATTAATGGCAAAATACCTAAACAGGCGCTTAAACTTAGGGAGCGCTTCCCCATTTAACGAGCCCTATGCGATACGAATCTGAATTAGGCAGGCCATAAAGTTTGGGGTACCATTTGATTATACCAAAAGTATCATTATGGCTCCAATAGAACCTCGGTATCCTTCCTTCTAAGAACTCCCCATCTTGCTCTTGGGGTGACTCAAACTCACAACCTCTTGGTTGGAAGTGGAGGGTGCTTACCATCAGAGCAAAAAACATTACTACAATGAAAGTTGAAAAAGAAAACTAAGGCATCACATGGAAATTACAACAAAAACATTACTACAATTGATTCATAATGTAAGCTGTGTAAGCCATACCTAAAAATGCATCAAGGAATCTTCATCCAGAGATTGATAATATAAGGTATAAATCCACTTATACAGTATGAAAAAAGAACACTATGACCACAACCTCTTCTTTATCTTCCCTTTGGATTCATTAGCTGAGAGAACACTCCAGATGAAGTTGTTACATCTGATTCTCCATGGCTAACAATGTCAATTTCGTCAGCAGGTCCCGACTCAACACGTGGAATTGAGTAAGGTATATCCGGTATATTATGACTGTTCTCATCTTCTAAAGATTGTGCGGCAGCTTCTTGTAAGTGAAGAGCATATTCCAAGTTCCAAAGAACGTCTCCCATCGATGGCCTCTCACAACCGTACTCAGCCAAACACTTCTCAGCAGTTTCGCCATATTTTCTAAGTGAATCAATGCTCACTTTTCCTACAAGATAAGGATCGATTATCTGCTCCAATTGTCCCTTCTTTTGCCAATGCATTGCCCATTCGGCTATGTTCACTTGTTCTCTCGGGAGCGAAGGATTGATTGCTGACCGAGCACATAGAACCTCCATAAGTACTACTCCAAAAGAATAGACATCAGACTTCTCTGTTAGTTGCTGTCGACGATAATACTCTGGATCGAGGTAACCAAAACTTCCCTTCACAGCGGTACTCACATGGGTTTGATCCAATGCAGGACCAAATTTTGATAGACCAAAATCAGCCACTTTTGCGGTGAGATTTTCGTCTAACAAAATGTTGGTAGTCTTTACATCGCGGTGGATGATGCACTCGGATGCCCCTGTGTGAAGATAATGCAATCCTTTTGCAGCTCCAATGCATACTTCTAGTCTTTGTTTCCATGATAAATGAGGAATATCTGATCCGTACAAATGTTTTCTAAGCGGTCCTCCTGCCATGAATTCGTATACGAGGATCATCTCATTGAGCTCCTCACAGTAACCAATTAGAGAAACTAGGTGTCTGTGGCGAAGCTTGGATAACATCTCGATCTCTGTCCTGAACTCCACAAGTCCTTGTTGAGATTTACTGTTTCCCCTTTTTACAGCAACCATAACCCCATTTTCAAGCACCCCTTTGTAAACTTTGCCAAAGCCACCAACGCCAATGACCAAGCTCTCGTCAAAGTCCTTGGTAGCTTCACGAATCTCAGAGAAGGCAAAGACGCGGCCCAAGGTCCGCGAAGGTGTCGTTGAAGCAAAACTACCTGCTGAGATTTTGGTTTCTGAAATTCCAACTTGATTTGGAAATGATAGCCAAGACAACGATTTTTGTTTTGCCAATACCTTTGGCTTGCGGAAACAAACAAAACAGAGAAAACAAGACGCTGCGACGAGCAATAATCCAGCTAACCCTCCAACTGTAGCGAAAATTGCTACCATGACATGTCTCTTAGTATTTGATCTTTTGGAATCACTGGAATATACGATGAATTCTCCGTCAAGGCTATTACTAGGATTGCTCATTTTCATTATCTCCAAACCGTTTAGAATTGCATTGGCTTGAGTAGTCCTTAAATTAGAAGGACCAACTTGAACGAAAATTTTGTCCGATCCCACAGACATATTTACTACAAAATCCGCAAAGTAAGCAGCCGACAATGCCATTGTCTTGGTAGAGATATCCAGTGACTCCACAGCCGTTTGGTTATTGATGTACACATCGAAGATCAAATTGTTAAGAGAAGCACTAACAATGTCACAGAAATGCATCCTAATGAAGTAAGTGAATCCATGTTCAACTTGAAATGCCCATGTAATGTTAAACTTCTGATCCATTACTTTGGCATCTGCCATTTCTTGAGCAGTAGCATAAACCCAATTCGGTGCAATATCAACCGACTCACCCGCTGGATACTTGACTGATTTTGGATCCTTAGTCACGTTGCGGGCAGAAGAAGGGTGGACAAGAAATGAATGATCTGAATTCCATATCCTCCACAAAGTGTCATTTCTTGGTGTCAACTTTGGACCTCCCATATTCACTCTATAAGCTGTCTCTAAGGCAACCGAGGACGGAATAACAAACCCGGGACCCATTGGGATTGGGATAACACCAAAATCAAATTGTCCCTCAGGTATAGAAACCACTTCTATCCCATTGATAAATGCAATTGAACCACTTGCTGGAGTCGATGTAAGTACTAAATTCTCAAAACTCGATCCACCTACTTCGACTACGTATTCCTTTAGGAGAGGATCAATTTTCCCCAATTTTGAAAAGGAAAACTCATGAAGCAGTGTAATACCATTTGCCACAACAGAAAAAACAGCTGATTTTAGGTTGTGCTGATTATTCTTGACAGGGTAAAAATGCAACCTTAACCAATGTCTACCAATTTCCTTTGTACTAATGGTATATACTGAACTTTTAGTAAATACTCTAGCAGAATTATGAAGTTCAGATAAACCATTTTCACTATTTGATACTGTAATAAGTGAATTTGTAGACAACCCCACATCAGAATCCCCAAAATCAGGTTCAAAAACCCTACCATCTTCAACTTGTATAGATTTACTACTCCCACAGCTAATCAAGAAACAGTCTATTGGGGTAAAAGAAGCACATACCAATGATGAAAAACTGAGGAAACACACAATGCTAGCAAAAAACCACCTTTTTAAAGACACCATCTTTAATTCAAACACACTCGGTACTTGTGCTGGTGGAAGGTAGCTAGATTTAGTCGAGGTATGAACAAAGTGGCTCGAACACCACCATTATCCAAGAAAATTCAAAGATACAACATAGCAAGAAGCAGAGATTTAAGGTACAAGACTAACTAACAACATTTCTGGCAGACCTTACCTCTACCTTATAAGACCGAGAAGTTGTGTTTCTGATAGACTCTCGGCTTCTTGACTACAAAAAGCCAATATGGGGTAAATTCTTGTTCATGTCTAATTGAGAGAGAGAAAATATAGCAAAAATTGGGAAAAAGTGAAGGAGAAGTGTGAGGTTGAAGATGGGTATTTTGTGTATTTCAAGAATTAGGAACTTTTGGGTCGGTGGAAGTGAGAGTGTTAGAAAAAATTTGAGCAAGTTGGGTGACAGGTTTGATGACATTAAAGTTGAAGCTTAGGGAATTGAGATGAGCTAATAACTAACACAGCCAGTTTACAACTGTCACATTTGCTACTGTTAGGAGTATATATTAATAACTGTCTGCCATCTCTAGATTCCTAAGTGAGTTGACCCAACTTCTTTTTCTTCTTTCCTTATCGTCCAAATTCACTTTTCATTTTCATTTTTTTTTTCTCTCTTATTTTTTATGGTTCAAAATGGATTTTTATTATGATAATTGGCACACCTTAGAATTTTGCTGATGTTGATTGAGATATTTTACTAATCTCTTCCAATAATATCTTAAGATGATTTCTTTAAATAGAGGATTTAGGGAAGAAGAAAAAACGAGGCAGTGAGAATTAAAATACTCTCACTGATAGCACTAGACTATAAGCCTCGCTGTTATTTCATGATAATTTACTTTTTGCAAGGAAAATCTTTTCGGACATTTTAAGATCATATAGTTAAGAAAAATATCGGAACATTTTAAGATCATTTGAAAGGTGATCAAGATTTGAGATCAATGAATCAAAAGTGTTATTATATTTTTCAGAAAATAAGATCATCAAAGATTATTGTTTTTATTAAAAGGGGAAAAAAACTTATTTCGCTTATGTTTTCTTTGACAAAATCATATGAAATAGTTTAAATTTTTTAGGGAGTATAGAATGAAAAAAAGTATTTCTTCATATCGAGCACACCTTAATCAGCATTTAATAGATTATCCGGTCCGGAATTATTTGTTAATTCAGATAAATAACAAAAATAAAATTGAAAAATGGATAAAATGAGGACTCAGTTTAGAAATCTCTCTTGGCATCATATCCACGTGCGAATCACATGCCTGTGTTTCATCGCCCAATTAAGTAATCACGTGATCCATCCTGTTAAGATCCAGTTTAGCTCTTTAATTAATCAATATTTTTCTAATTCAAATTAATCAAATCTTTGTTTGTGTCAGTAACACACTAATGTTTCATAGATAAACCCCATTAAAATTTTATATTTTCTATTGGAAAAAATTAATTTATCTTTTTTTTTCGAGGCGGAATTGATTGAAAGAAAGGATTTTTTGTTCAAAAAGAAAAAGGAAAAAGTTTATAAGTTACTAGACTTTTTTAACTCTTTGCTTTTGGTTCTTTTTCTATTTTTCATAACTTTAAAGCATCCCTATTGATGATTTTTGGTTTTCTTTTCTCCTATTTCCTCAACCACATCTTTATTTTTCGCCTAGGATGATCTACTATTAATGGGATCAGAAAATTAAATAACAAAACAAAAAATAATTCTATTAGGAAAATGAAACTGGACTTGAAGACAATATTGATCTCTAAGAATTTTCGATGCAATTTTTATTGGAGAAGAGGGAAGAAAATAGAACAGAAGCACTTGTAAGTAGAGCTGTTAATCCGGATTGGCCCGGCCCCGCCCTAGCCCAACCCACACGAGCTTTGGCATTTGACGGGGTAAAAATTGTACGGGCCACCTTATTTGGTCGGCCGCATTTAATCTATACCCGTTTTTTTAAAAACTTTTAACTTACTCACTTTTTAAATAACTTCAGCTCCCATTTCCCTCGANGGAACTTCAACCCCGTATGCTGAAGTTGTTGTCTTTATAACTGGGGAACTTCAGCCCCGTATGCTGAAGTTCCCCATTTACAAAGACAAAAACTTTCCCATTTACTAGAGCTGAAGTTCGCAAGCTACTTCAGGCTCGTCTACTAGAATGCTGAAGTTTTGCGTGATTGCATTTGCTACTTCAGCCCCGCATGCTGAAGTTATGCGCAAAAGCGGGTACAGATGCAAATTTTTTTACAAAGCGAGTATAAGTTAAAATGTGGCACAAAAAATGGGTACGGATGCAAAAACCCCTTTGACGGGTTAGGCTGGGTTGGCCCACAATTTCTATGAACCTTAAAATGGTAAGTTCAACCCAGTCCTACGTGGGTCACGGGTCTTAACAGGCCGCCCACCATTTTTAAAAATTATTTTTCATATTTTTCAAATTTAAGTTTCAACATAAATAACTTTTAAGCCAAAAATTAATAAGTTCGAGTTGTTCCACTTATTGTTTTTTACCTGTCTTAAGCAGTTTTAAACTTATTTTAAGTACTTTTAATTGTGTCAAACACTGCATAAGAGCTTAAAAGCTGATTTGACCAGCTTAAAGCCAATTCAAACACCCTCATTGTTGGATAAAAAGCTTCTACAAAACTTAATAATTTTGACATTGTTCAAATAGATTACAATAAAAAGAAAAAGAAAAAAGAGGACAATATTTCATGAAGAATTTTCAAAAACCGCTATTGTTTAGTGGCCATTAACTTCCTATAGCTACCATATACATAATTACTTCCTATAACTACTATTCAGTTGTTACGGTAGTATTTTCGTTGTATTCACGCAGTTGTATTCATGAATACATCAGCGAAAAATACCTAAAATCAGGGTAGTCCAGCTATATGCGCATGTATTCACATGTATTCATGAATACAGCAACAAAAAACGTCTAAAATCATAGGAATCCAGCTATAAGCGCATGTATTCACATGTATTCACTTTGTTATATTCATGAATACATAAGTAAAAAACGCCTCAAACCAAGGTAGTCCAGTTGTACATGCATGTATTCGCGCCCATGTATTCATGAATACAACATCAAAAAACGCCTAAAATCAGGGCAGTCCAGCTGTATACTCAATAGTAGTATATACCATAAATATTTATTTTGCTATAAAATATAAAAGGTAGCTATAGAAAATAATATTTTAAAATGATTTTGATTTATAATAAATAGGGTGTATACCTTTGTCATAGGAGGTAAAATTTTCATATTTCATTCATTAAAAGTCAATACTCAAAACAAACTACTCAAAAATATTCTCAAGGTCCTCATGGCATAATCCAGCACCAACAAATCATCTTCATCAAGCACATTTGAATATATGCATAATTTTTGTATTATATAGATATAATTATGCATAATCAACGTATAACCTATGTATATGACTAGAAAAAGTAAATAATGAATATGACCAGCTATTTCTGTAAACATCCCTTATTAAGCCCATAGGCCGGCCCAGCCCAGCCTCAATCAAGCCAAATGGGCCACGGATTTACTTGGACCAGGCTTAAAAGCCTCATTTTTTAAATGGACTCCAAAAATCTTAGCACAACCCTATTAAATAATGAAATGTGTTGGACCTGCCCAACGGGCCAAGCCCATATTAACAGCTCTAGCGGTAAGAAAAGAATAGAACATGCTATGGAAACCAACGAGGCTACAAAATAGAGGAATATTTAACCAAAAGGTACCAAGACTGTTCTCAAATTCAGTCAGAACTAGAGGAATATTACTACCGGTATTTAAAGCCCACACAGCTAACAAAAATGACAAAGGAGCTAATCTTTGCTGAGAAAATGAGTTCCTATTTAGATGATTCCGATCTTGTTTGCCACATCCAATGCATCATAGTCTGGTGTCAATCGAACAAATGCCTTCTTGGTTCCATCAGGCCTGCACAAAATTAATGCATATGTAAGTCAACAACTTTCAAAGAACACACCGTTTACGAGCAAGAACCAATGAAGCAGAAGCTCTTGGACAGCATGGAATTTTACAAAGCAGATAGTAAAAGCAGCCTGGTGCATAAAGAATCCGCATTCACGCAGGGCACCCCAAAAGGTGTGATGTAGAGTGGCTGCTTCTACGGATCGTACCCATGATCTATAGGTCACACGAAGACAACTTTACCGTAGCATAGATAATGAAAATGATCAACAAAAACCAATCAATACATAAATTAGCATATTCCAAAATGACAACTACTAACATCTGATATCCCAAGTTTATTTAATCTATCCCAACTATTGGTATCAAAGATTTTGGTATTCACCTGACCAAAGTGTTCACTTTCTTGGTCTGAATATCATACATCTTCTTCACGGCATCCTTAATCTTCTTTTTGTCAGCTTTGAGATCAACAATGAAAACCAAGGTGTTATTATCCTCAATCTTCTTCATTGCAGACTCGGTGGTTAACGGATACTTGAGGATTCCGTAATGATCCAACTTGTTCCGTGGAGTTGCACTGATACGGGGATATTTTGGGTTCCTTTCCTTCTTCAATGTCTTGGGCCTGTGAAAGGTAACCTTTGTTCTGATCTTGTTTGACTTCTTCTTGAAAGTCGAGCCAGATTTCACGGCCTTGGCAATCTTTGCTGCCTGAGCTTTGGGGTCTGTCTTTTTTGTGCTAACAGCTTCGAACCAAAATATAGAACATTATCAATGTCGTGCAATGGAAAGAAAAAGGTATAATTAGCAGATATGTAGAATAATACGGTGTCAGACCTCTCTATAACAACATTCTTATATAACAACTCTTCCGCATCCTTATATAACAACTCTTCAGTATAAAAGCCAAGCTTTTCCGGAACCAATTTTCATGTTATGCTATAATATATGTTCTATATAACAACACTTCGCTATAACATTCAAAAATATTCGGAACAAACGAGGCTGTTATAGAGAAGTTTGACAGTTCGTGAAGATGGATAACACAGTCACCAACTTAAGAAATAGATACACATGTATAAAGTACTAAGTTCATAGCAAGGATAACTTCCTGGCGTGGACCATTTCCACGTTAAATCACCTACCATAACAAAAAAACCCGGTGTAATCCCATAAGTGGCGTCTGGAGAGGGTAGTGTGTATGCGGCCCTAGCTTGTGAAGGTAAGAGGTGATTTCCAATAGCCATGTTAAACAACCTATTTTCTGAAATTCGATTGAGGCATACAACGGAAAAATGTAAAATGAAATTACTATTAGAAAGCAACTCCTGCCTCAGAACTCAATATCATGGTTGCACAAAAAACTTGCCCTTGATGCAATAAATTTAACTCCTTATTGGTTCTACTTCTAAAAGAAACCATTTCATCATTTGCAAATTTATAATCAGATACCAAATTAGAAACTTATTACTTGACATTTTACTGGGCAATTTGAACATGCCACACTCCATTACAAGTAAATATTTTGTTTCTTTCTACTATATGAATCTTCTGTATCTATTCCACTATATTCAAACCCATCTTAATCCAAGTACAAATAAAAAGCTAACAAAAAATAAAGGAATAGGATTTTTGTTGTAGAACCTCATTACTATTTCAACAAAAGAAGAACTCACTCACAGGATATATTCATAAATAAATAAAAGACATTAAAGTTCATTGAAGCAGAGAATACCTTTGGCGGGTGCCATTGTTGATTACTGCAACGCGAATTCTTACAGCCGCCGGTGAATATTAGGGCTATATATATAAAATGACAAGGATATAGCCACTGCGCTACTCCACAAAGCTGTCATTGGGCTTGCTTTAGAAATTTGGGCCGCCTCGGATTTTTCCGCGAAAATAGCACGGGCTAGCCATTTTTTCGTGCTGATAATCAAAAAATAGTCAACGTTTGTAAAATTATTAAAAAATTATTATTATTTTACTGAAACACAAAAAGTTCTAACATAATATGCGGGATTATGAAGCTCCTGCATATAAATTTTTAGCATATTATCTTGGAACTCCAGCACACGAAAAGTTCCAGGATAATATGCTGGATTATGGAACTTTTGCATATAAACTTCTCGCTTATTATGTTGGCACTCCAACACATTATGAAATTTCAGCATATTATGCTGAAAGCTCATATGTAAAAAAATCAAATTTTATCTTTACATTAAAAAATGACTAAATTTTAATTATTTAAATTGCTATTACTATTTTATAATTACCAGTTATACATCTGACTATTTTATATTTTTACCCGAAACTTTTGGAGATTTGCACAGATAAGACCATTTCATGCTACTATTTAACTTTTGTTCCCGTTTAAATAAATTTTGCAAAAATAGGTCGGCGGGGGATTGGTCATATATCTGCAAACTTTTAAAGTCGCGAACAAAATTTAAACTCTAATCTTCAAAGTATTTTATTTTCGCAGTTTATGCTATACTATTCTATTGGACCGAGTAATGCATAATATTAACATCTGTAGGCTACGTATAATATATGATTAATCAATTAAAACGACTAATTTCTAATTAATTGATTGTCAATCATATAGATTACCTGTATTTATTTTGTCCAAGTCGAGGTTATTTTATTTTAATAGCAGTGAATAACTTATTTTTAAAGTAAATTAGAGACTAATTTAAAATAAATCCTCTCTAAATCTTACATTTATCTAATAGTAGGAAATAATTCACTTATATGTTAAGCTTTTAAGAGTCGATATCAAGATATATTAAAAGGTGAGGTTTGCAACAGATTTATAACATAAGAATATGCATAACTTTGTGAATCCTTGAAACATTCTAATTAGGGGTGCTGAAAATCGAACCGAAATCGAAAATTAAATCGCAAAAATGGTTTAATGACTTATTGGTATCGGATTACCGATTTAATGAACGGGGAACATATTGAAATTTTATTATTAACGGTATATCAGTTTGGGGATGAATTATTCAATTTTCTTATCGGATAAATCGTTAATCGTTAAGAATATATATATATATATATATATATATATATATATATATATATATATA
>MDKI01097865.1:0-29402 GCA_005239505.1 Nicotiana paniculata | reverse complement strand
TTAAAGCGCATAAAATGTAAGGTATATCACATGTTAAACTATGCAATTTAGTCTCGCATCAGAGACAAGGGATAATATTTCTTTCTAGCAGGCCGTAGAGATTGCTAGACGAATTGAGATGATTTGTGGTCAGGGTAGGGAGATGATATCTAAGAAGAGGCCTTGTAATTTTGGTGGTTTAACTGGTGCCTCAACTAGAGGTAGAGGTTCTTTAGTAGACGCCATCCTCACAGGCTGATTCAGTCAGTAATTCAGGTAGAACATGGTGCCCCAAGCAATCGTGGTTCTTATGGTTCTCGTCCTAAGCAGCCAACCTATATTGTACCTTCAGCTCCCATTAGTGCACCACCGATTCAGAGTTATCATAGTGGTTATCCGGTCATCATGGTCAGTCTGAACATCAGCAACCACAACAACCGAGAGAGTGCTTTGAGTGTTGAGGTACGGGTCACATCAGAAAGTACTATCCTAGATTGATGAGCAGCAGACCAGAGCAGGGTACTTCTGCCATGATTCTGGCACTGGTTGATCCACCGCCTGCACATCTAGTCTGAGATGGGGGTAGGGCCTTTAGAGATGGAGGCCAGCCAGTTAGAGGCTGTCCGAGAGGCGGAGGTCAGAGTGGTGGGGCTCAACCCCGTTTTATGCATTCCTAGCTAGACGTAGAGTCATCTGACACCGTCATCATATGTTTTGTTCCGGTTTTCCCATAGATATTCCTTAGTTCTATTTGATCTGGGATCTACTTATTCATGCGTACCATCATATTTTGCTTCATATCTTTTTATGCCTTGTGATTCTTTGAGTGCTCCTGTTTATGTGTCCACGCATGTGGGAGATTTTATTGTGGTAGATCATCGCTTGTTTGTGGTTTCTACCGGGAGATATAAGACCAGGGTAGATCTTCTACTTCTTGATATGGTGGAAATTGATGTTATCTTGGGCATGGATTTACTGTCACCTTGGCACGTTATTTTGGACTATCACACCAAAACTGTGACATTAGCCATGCTGGGGTTGCCTCGATTAGAGTGGATAGGGACTTCTATCCATTCTACTAGCAGGGTTATTTCTTATGTGAATTCTCGGTGTATGGTCAAGAAAGGGTGTTTGTCATATATCCGCGACCGTAGTGCGGAGGTTCCTTCCATGGATTTAGTGCCAGTTGTGTGCGAGTTTCCAGAGGTGTTTCCTAGAGGCTTGCCGGGGATGCCACCCAATAGAGATATTGATTTCTGCATTGATCTGGTTTCGGGTACTCAGCCCATTTCTACCGCATTATATCTTATGGACTCATTTGAGTTGACGGAATTAAAGGAGCAGTTACATGATTTTCTTGATATGGGATTCATTAGACCGAGTGTCTCACCTTAGGGTGCACCGGTGTTGTTTTTGAAGAAGAATGATGAACGATGAGTATATGAATAGCCTATTGGCAATTGAACAAGGTCACTATCAAGAACAAGTATTCTTTGCCGAGGATTGATGAATTATTTTATCAGCTTCAGGGAGCCAAGGTGTTTTCCAAGATTGATTTGAGATCTGGCTACCATTAGTTGAAGATTAGAACATCGGATGCCCATAAGAGATCTTTTCGGACTCGGTATGGTCACTATGAGTTCTTAGTGACGTCATTTGTCTTGACTACTGCCCCAACAACATTTATGGATTCATGAACCAGGTGTTCAAGTCCTATTTGGATTATTTTGTGGTCATCTTCATTGATGATATTTTGGTATACCCTCATAGTCGAGAAGAGCATGATCAGCATCTGTGTATCGTAATTCAGACTCTAAGGGATCAACAGTTATATGTCATGTTTTCAAAGTGTGAGCTCTAGTTAGACTCGGCTACCTTTTTGGACCATGTTGTATCTTCCAAGAGCATTAAAGTGGATCCTAAGAAGATTGAGGTAGTTCAAAATTGGCCTACACCTACTTTATCTACAGAGATTCAGAGCTCAAAACTGCTTTGACTACAGCCCCAATGTTGGTGTAACTATAGGTTTTGGGTCTTACACCGTGTATTTTTAGGCATCACATATTAAGCTTGGCGCGGTATTGATACAGGATGGTAGGGTGATTTACTATGCATCTCGGCAGTTGAAGGTTCATGAGATGAATTAACATGTTCATGATTGAGAGTTGGTATCCATTGTTCACACACTGAAGATTTGGAGGCACTATTTGTACGACATTCACTGTGAGTTATATACCGACCATCGGAGTCTCTAGCACCTATTAAAGTATAAAGACCTTAATATGCGGCAACAGAGATGGTTAGAATTGTTGAAAGACTATGATATCACCATATTATATCACCCGAGGAAGGCCAATCTAGTGGCCTATACATTTAGTAGGAAGGCATATAGCATGGGCGGTTTAGCATATTTACCGGTAGCAATGAGGCCACTAGCCATGGATGTTCAGGATTTAGCCAACCGGTTTGTGAGATTGGATATTTCAGAGCCCAGCCGGATTCTTGCTTATGTTGTCGTGCAGTCATCATTGTTGGAGTTTATCAAGGCTCTCCAGTAGGATGATCCTCACTTGTTGGTATTGAAGGATACAGTGTAGTGGGGTAGTGCTAAGGAGGTTATGATCGGGAATGATGGTGTTATGCGGCTTCAGGGCTGGATTTATGTTCCAAACATTGATGGGTTGAGAGATTTGATCCTTTAGGAGGCACATAGTTCACGCTATTCTATTCACCTAGGTGTCACGAAGATGTATCGTGACTTGAAACAACACTATTAGTAGCGAAGAATGAAGAAGACATCGTTGCTTATCTATCTTGGTGTTTGAATTTTCAATAGGTGAAGTATGAACATCAGAAACTGAATGGATTGACTCAGAAATTGGAGATACCGGAGTGGAAGTGGGAGCACATCACTATGGATTTTATAGTAGGATTGCCATGTACCTTGAGGAAATATGATGCAGTCTGGGTTATTGTGGACCGGTTGACAAAGTCCGCACACTTTATTAAGGTGGAAACTTCCTATTCTTTTAAGCAGTTGGCTCAGATTTACATCCATGAGATTATCCGTCTGCAGGGCTCACCCATTTCCATAATATTTGCCTGAGGAACGTAGTTCACATTGCTTTTTTGGAGAGTCGTGCAGGATGAGTTGGGCACACAAGTTGATCTTAGCATAAAGTTTCATCCTCAAATAGATGGATAGTCTAAGCACACTATTAAGATTTTGGAGGACATGTTACGCACTTGTGTTATGGATTTCAGAGGTTCATGGATCAGTTTTTACCTATAGCGGAGTTTGCCTACAACAACAGTAACTAGTAGAGTATTCAAATGGCACCGTAAGAGGCCTTATATGGGAGATGATGTCGTTCACCGAATTGTTGGTTTGATCTTGGAGAGGCTAGGTTGTTGGGCACTAATTTGGTTCGTGATGTTATGGAGAATGTTAAGGTTATTCAGGAACAACTCCGCACAGCTCAGTCCAGGTACAAGAGTTATGCAGACCGGAAGGTTTGAGATGTTGCATACATGGTGGGTGAGAAGGTTCTTCTCCGAGTAACTCTTATGAAGGGCGTGATGCGGTTTGGGAAGAAGGTCAAGTTAAGGCCGAGGTTTATTGGCCCGTTTGAGATCCTGAAGAGAGTTGGGGGGTTGCTTACATGCTTGCATTGCCTCCTAACATATCAGGGGTACATCTATATTTCACGGGTCCATACTTCAGAAGTACCATTGAGACAGCTCGAATGTTCTAGACTTTAGCATAGTTCATCTTGATAAACATTTGTCCAAAGAGGAGGAGCCGATGGCTATTCTGGTCCGACAGTTTTGAAAGTTAAGGTCTATGAGTTTTCCTTCTGTGAAATTGCAATGGAGAGGTCACCCAATTGAGGCAGCTATGTGGGAGTCTGAGTCCGATATGCGGAGTAGATACCCCTACCTTTTTACCAGTCCAGATACTTTTCTATGTCCATTCGAGGAGGAATGTCTCTTGTAGAGGGGGAGAATTTGACGATCTGGTAGGTTGTTTTGAGTACCAACCTTAATTTTTATGATTTGACACTTACTGTAGCTTCAATTTATGTTTCTTGGTTTATGTGCATGGCACATTTCTTTTCGAAAAGCTTTTATGTGAAATTTTGAAAAAAATAAAAATTTTGACTAAAAATGAGGTTAGGGTTTACCACAGTCAACAGTTTGGGTAAATGACCCCAGATCGGTATTTTGACGATTTCGATAGGTTCGGAGGTCCCTAGGTCAATTTGATTTGTTTTTCCTAAAGTTAGCAATTTAAATGTTTGGAAATTCCATAGGTTGGCTTTGGGTTATCAGGTTCAAATTTTTGTTTTGGAAGGAATATGTCCATTTTGTTATTTGAAACTTGTCTGCAAAATTTTGTGCAATTAGGAGTTGGTTTGATAGGATTAGGACGCTTGGTTGTGATTCTAGATGTTCTTTAGTTTTATTTTGAATTTCATGCATTTTGATGTTAGATTCGTGGTTCTAGATGTTATTTTGGTGTTTTGATCATGCGAACGAGTTCTTATGATGTTTTTAGACTTGTGTGGATGTTTGGTTTGGAGCCCCGAGGGCTCAAGTGAGTTTCAGACGTGTTTCAGATTGGATTGAGCTGGCTAAAGGTTACTTGTATGCTGGTGCTCCAGTTGTTGCTATTTCTAGCAACATCATCACAATTTCGAAGAGGAGAAGGGAGGTCCAGATATCGCAAACGCAACTCCCTCTTCTCATTTGCAAAGATGGTATAGGATTGGGCTGGGTCGTATTTGGATAATTGTGTCGGTTTTGCGAAGAAGGCTGACATTACAATTTCACTATCTACATGGGCTGTCAGGGATATCTTTTGCGAGCCCTATTTCACAATTGTGACGGTTCACAAATGCGAACCTATGGATGCATTTGCAACATCCGCGGCTGATCAAAAGGGCTGGAACACATGATTTTAGTCTCATTTTTCATATCTTTGAACCCTAGACTCGGTAGGAGGTGATTTGGAGAGAGGATTTTCACATACAATTATTGGGTAAGTGAGTTTTACGTATTTTAAATTATATTACATGATTATACATGAGATTTATCATTAAATTCAAGAGAATCTAAGAGAATTTTTGGGGATTTTTTCTATGTTTTGGAAAATGAAAATTTGAGATTTGAGTGTCGAATTGGACTTGGATTTGAAAACAAACACATATATGGACTCATGGGGTTATGGGTAGCAAAGATATACCCTTGGACTCGATTTGTACATTTTTCACCCAATACCGACTTACCTGCTACATTATTCTAATTGTATAAATTGTATATTTTCGTCATCTCATTTTCTACTTTCTTTTACTGTTCTATATCACTTGAAGTTCCTTATTATGTTATTCCATTTAGGTGAGTCACCTTTCTATTTTGGTGTTATTGTTTTGCCAAGGTTTGAGATTTTGAAGTATCGGTTATTCTGTGTTTAGTTTGGTAGTTTTCTTATTGTTCCACATGTTTCATTTCTCTTTGTATTGGTATTACAGAAATATTGGTGTTGAGTTATTTATTTTGATAAATTGATATTGGGGGATTGGGTTGTGTGCCGAAACAATATTGAAATAAATTGACATTGAGGTATCGGGTTGCACGCCGCAGCAGAAAATGATATGAAATGATATTGGACATGAGTTGTATGTTGTGGAAGATATTGTGTTGAAACTTGGGATCGGGTTGCGCGCCACAACGTATTTGATGTGTTGTGGTTGTAGAGTTTATTCTTGATGTTGTGATAAAAGGTTTGATATTATGTTATTCTAGGGTCACTGGTAGTTGACCTTCAGTTCTATTATTTGAGTTTATTGCTTTATTTCTATCCTTGTTTTTCTGTTATTAATATTTTATAAAGGTTTATTACGAGTGACTTGCCATAGCCTTGTCACTACTTCGTCGAAGATAGGCTTGACACTTACAGAGTACATGGGTCAGTTGTACTCATGCTACACTTATACACTTCTTGTGTAGATCACGATGTTGGTCCTACCAGCGCGTAGCGGAGACTGCTCGGATTTGACAGCTACTGGAGACTTGAGGTAGAGATGTTGGCGTTTGCATTCCTCAAAGTTCCCTTTTACCATGCTTTAATGTAATTCCAGTTTCAGATAGTATTATGTTTTACTTCAGGCCATGTTTGTAGTATTCTAGACGCTCATGTTTTTGTGACTCCGGATTTCTGGGAGTAGTTAGTCCCGCATTACTTATAATAACACTGTGTTCATTTCCGAGTTTATTAACAGTTAATTATCATCACCTTGTTATAATTGTTAAAACTGGTTACTTAAATCGCCTAACATTGGCTTGCCTAGCAAGTAGATGTTAGGTGCCATCACAGTCCCGAAGTTGCTATTTCAGGACGTGACAATTGAGGCATACGATAAAGATGTTAATGTTCATAACGTAATGTTATATGCACCTTCGCTTACCACCGAGCTACGGCCAGTTGGGCAGCTATGCATCTTTATTTACCATCGAGCTACGGTCGGTCGGGCAGTCATGTATTTACCATCGAGGTACGACTAATTAGGTAGATATGCATTTACCACCGAGCTACGACCGATCGGTAGTCATGAATTTACCAGTGCATTATGGTCAGCCGGGTAGTTACCACTGATAAATTGGGAAGTAATTCTACAATATGGATAATAGTCCCAAAGAGAGGCATTGAATATATAGGTATAATTAGTAAGAATATCATGGTCGTCCGTGGCACTTCAGAGGTTGAGGTTGATTCTTATATCTCTCTCAATGATATTGAATTATTTTTATGTTTCAGTTCTGCCTTACATACTCGGTACAATATTTGTACTGATGTCTTTTTTGTTGTGGACACTGCATCCATGCCTGCTTATATAGTAATCAGTTTGACAAGCCCTCATAGTAGACGAGGTTAGTATTCAGCGAAGGATCGATAAGACTCCACTTCATTCAGAGTGCAGACGAGTCTATAAGTCATCGTGTAATATATTTGCAACAAACTTATGGGTAGGCTGGGGACCTGTCCCGATCATGTTTCGATGTCAAATACTCTAATAGGCTTTATAGACACAGGTTCATTATGTACAGTATGTCAGAGTCCTTGACGGCCCGTGTTTATTCATATTTTGAATGTGATGGCTCGCTAATACAACATTTTTCCACTTACATTTATACATTATGAGTTGTGTTCATGTTTGCCCATGATAGTTACAGAAATAATAAGTTCAGCTAAATTGGCCTATGTATGCTCTAGTTTTTGGAAAACGATCATGAGTTATAGAGTGGTTCTCTCGGACCAGTACGGCGCCGGGTGCCAGTCATGCCTCGCAGGTTTGAGGCGTGACATATATACTAGTGCTAAATAATTATTCAAGAACTTAGAAAAGATAAATAAAAAAAAACAAGTCAAGCACTAAATACAGGATATTATTCTATCTTTGTTTGCACGTTCTTTGACTAGTTTTGGATCGTTTCGCATTGGTTTGAGATGTTTGAGATGAATTAGACCAAGTTATCATATTTTGGAGTGAGGTAAGCCTCTTGTCCAACCCGGTAAGAGCGAATCGACTCCATAGGTACTATATTTTATTTGTGCTACGTATTATAGGAGCTACGCACATATAAGGTGATGAGTGTCCGTGTGTATGCTAGATTCTTAATTATGTCCGGATAGACTTAGACTCACACCATGTTTTAATTGTATTACTTGAGTTATTCTTGCATGTTAAATGCTTTAAGTTATATTTTAGCTTGCAACTAGACTCGTGTAGAATATCGAACTTTACTATTTTAGATACTTGACGCGTTACTTGTTTAGTGGCAGGCGTTATACTTCCTTTTACGGATTTCTCTTGTGTTGTACGTATTTTTCCGAAAGTTTCTTGAATTTCATAACTCAAACATATATTTGTGAGTGGGAATAGTGACCTGTCAAAGTTTCACTATTCCTATGAAATCGTGTTGAACGCCTCAGTAATGCTATTATGTATTAGGTTGTACGACCTAGGTAGTATCATTAGATGCATCCGCGGATCGGGATGAACAACCTCGACGGACTGTATGACCTCAAAGAATCGAGCGCAAATTCGAAAGAGATTCAGCGCACCCATTGGTCTTCCTAACTTGAGATTTGGCATTTTATTCATTGTTGATCATATACATATCTCATTCGAGGTATTATTTGGTATTTAAGGATTTCGTATCTACTTTTCTGTTGAGGATAATGTTATGAACATATATTTGATTTTGTTGCTTTTATTTGCCATGCTTCATACTTGTCTACTTTTGTTGTACTTTGAATATTAGACCACTAGTGCATATCGATATCGAACCATCATCATTACTTGTTCGAGGTTAGTCAAGATACTTACTGGGTACGCGTTGATTTAAGTACTTATACTATACTTATGTACTAGTTGTATAAGTACTGAGACAAGTACATTCAGTGGTCATCTAGGCGCGTAGGCTTAGCTACTGAGGAGACTTTGTGGTAAGTTGTATTCTATGTTACGATCTGCAGCACACCGAGTCCTCATCCTATTCATTTACTATATTTTGTCAAATTTCTATTCCATACAGTTATTGTAGTAGTATCGTACATTTTAGTAGATGTTCATCTACTTATGACACCGAGTTTTGGGGATTTTTAGTAGATGTTCATGGTTGTACCTTATGTTATCATCATTTCGCTTTATGTTTTGTTCATACTTTATGACTTAGTAAGAATAAAAGTATGTTTCTATAGTTTCTAAACTTTATTCCACTTCCTTAATATAATTCATGACTTTAGAAGTTTTATGAACGGATAATTTTGTGGTGGTTCACTGTTAGCTTACCTAATGGCAGCGTTGGGCGCCATTTGATGTTTGGTACACTACAACCGACGTCGTGGAGTGGATGAATGGTGGATTTCTTGAGAGAGGGAGAGAAACAAATGAGATGATACGAGTGAAAAATAACTTTTCTATACCTTAATAGCAAACCACATGTTCTGAAAATACTAAAGAGGCCCCTGACCCCTCCTTAAGACATTAAATCATGTGTTAGCAATTTTTGGGTCCAAAAATAAGCGAGAAAGAAAAATGGAGATAGATCTTTACATTTATGTTTTAAAAGATCTCACGTACAATTCTACTCTAGTAAGTTTTTCGCTGTGGCTTATTTTATTTATTTTATTTCAGTTTATATCAATAACAGTAACTAAAACTAAAAGTTAAATTTGCTCTACCGCACATTATTTTTAAGGATTTAATACACTTATAATATGACTCAAATTTGGATATACCTCTTCATTATATAATTAAACACTTACACCCCCTATAATGAAAATTCATTACTTACACCCTTATGTGATATATCTGATATTAAGCATATTAAAAAATTACTATAATAAGACAAATAAAACTATTAATAAAAGTACATATGTGTCACATCCCAATCTTGTAAGGTGTGACCGGTAGACGACGCCCGAAGGCCCGTGCGAGACGACATCTATGCTTAGACACTTTTAACATAGAGCCTGGGCCAACAAGGCCTCCAAGTGATAGTGCCAGGATTTATAATGCACACTTCTGACTGTGGAAGAAACTTTAGCATTAATATATCTACACATACACATATAAATTTTTTTCCATCAGTCACGGTCAACTTGTACATATACCCAACCACTAGTCTAGTTTGCAAGCCTCTAAGAGTATCAATACATAAAACACGTATACAACTTGGTCGGGACATGGCCCCACCGTACATAAAATAACTAGAACATTGTCATGACCCCAAATTCTCTCCATCTAATTTTATGAAGGCACCTAGTCTCTAAGACTAGGTACTAATTTGCAAAAATATTAAATAAAACATAAAATCTCAACTCCAACAATTTCATAAATAGAATATATAAACACAACACGAAAGGAATAATAAGGATTTTACATGTTAAGGAGACAAAAACAAAACAAATACAGCAAATAGAGAAGATCAACAGGGGACCTACCGAGGTACGGCCACGTAGTCCCAAATCATAAAAGTAACTCATAGTCTTTTCTTATATCACCGTGGGAGCCTTTATATTTAGTTTTAAAAATTATTTTTCCGAAATAGCACACTGTGTTTTAGCCCACATTATAACACTGCATGGCTTTTATTAGTTCCCCTACTAGCCATGCATATCAACCCGACCTTATCTCACTGCATGTGTTTCAACACCTAGACCTTATACCACCACATGCGTATCAACAGTAGCAACGACACGCCAGAAACCTTGTGCAAATAGTAACAACAGCACGGACGAAACCTCGTGCAAATAACCAAACAATCCTCTCAAAAATAACACGAAGGCAAAAATATAACAACTTAATAAAATGATATTTCACAACGTACACTTTGACGCAATAGAAATCACGGCCTTTGTAACTCAACACCAAACTTAACAGCATGATATTGAAACGATAGCAAATTTCAAGTAAAGAATCCCACAATTAAATAATGAATGTGGAATTAAGAATGCAAGTACTTCAACTAAACATGTAGTAAAAGTTGAAATAAAAAGACAAGTAGACATCTGAAATTAAACTAGGTACGATGACTACAACATGTTAAAGCAACTCAATTAAAGCATGGAATGAAAAACCAAAATTTTCACATGTTTCCTGCGTATGCACTCGTCACCTTGCGTACATGGTTTTCATATATTCCAGTTATCAAAAAAATATCAAATCCTAAGGGAGATTACTCCCACACAAGGTTAGACAAGTCACTTACTTCAAAACACGTTAAATCAATCAACTAGAAGGCCTTTTCCTTGATTTTCCAACTCCGAACAGCTCAAATCTAGCCAAAATAATTTTATACTATAAATATAACTTTAGGAAACTAATTTAAATAATGAAATTATGATCTTAGCAAGTAATTGAAAAATCACTCCAAAAAGTCGGCCCGAGCCCGCGTCTCAAAACCCGACCGAAATTAGAAAAATCGAACACTCATTCAATATCGAGTCCAACCAAACAAGAATCATTCAAATATGATCTCATTTCGCCTTTGAAAACTCAAAAATTTAGCCTAAGAAATTCTATCGCTTTCCCCAATATTTCCAACTCAAATCCCTAACTACATGATAAAATCAATGATAAATTAGTGGAATTTAATCAAAATCAAGTTAAGAACTCTTACCCCAACAATCCCTCTGAAAATCATGCGAAATTTTGCCTCAGACAGAACTCTCTAAGTAAAAATGTGAAATATGGAATAAACACTCGATTTCAAACTTAAGTTTTATTGTCCAGTTGTTCCTTCTTCGCGAACGCGGAAAATGCCTCGCGTTCGTGAAGCACAAACATTTTACTGCCAACACTGCTTCATCAAGCTACGAGTTAGCATAACACATCATGTGACTGCGATGAAGAAAAGCGTGTGAACCTTTAAGCCCCAATTCTTCTACGCGAACGCGACTACCCTCACGCATTCGCGATTCATTAGAAACGAGCCTTCCGCGATCGCAAGCCCCTTCAAGCGATCACATAGAACCAATTCTCCCCAGTGCCAAATTATCCTTCACAGTCACGTTAGTCCATTCTCTATCGCATATAAGGACACCAGAAGCACCAGATTCAGCAACTCCTCAACGATTCGAAATGTGCCGAACATGGTCCGAACTACACGCGAGGCCTCTGGGACATCAACCAAACATACCAACAACTCCTAAAACATCATAAGAACACGCTCGAAGTGTCAAATCACATCAAACAATACAAAAATCATGAATCGTGCATCGATTCAAGCCTAAGAACTTATGAACTTCCGAATTCCAAAACTAATGTTGATTCGTAACAAAACAACTTCGATTGACACCAAATTTTGCACATGCTATAAATTAAATTACATACCTATTCTAACTTCCAGAATCATGATCCAACTCCGATATCAAGAAAGCCCACTCCCGGTCAAACTTCCCAAATTCCTCCAATTTTCCAACTTTCGTCAATTTATGCCGAAATAACCTACGGACCTCCAAATCAACATCCGGACAAGCTCCAAAGACTAAAATCACCCTACAGAGCTATTGGACCCGTCAAAACTCCATCATGGAGTCATCTTCAAATCAAACTACAGTCAAATCCTATGACTTAAACCTCCAACCTAGGGACTATGTGTCCCATTTCACTCCGAAACTCACCTAAAACCAGAACCAAACATCCCGGCAAGTCACGCAGCTACAATATAACATAGAGGAAACAATAAATAGGGGGGATTTGGGGCTAATACACCCAAAATGACATGTGGGTCGTTGCATCCTCCCCTTATTAAAACAAAGGTTCTTCCTCGAATGATTATAGAGACATACCTGAATTGGTGAAAAGATGAGAATAACAGTTGCGCATTTCATGCTCGGTCTCCCAATTGCCTACTCGACCGATTGACCTCTTTACTGAACCTTTACTGAAGCAATGTTCGTCGACCTCAACTTTCAAACCTTCCTGTCCAAAATGGCCACCGGCTCCTCAACATAAAACAGATCCTTGTCCAAGTGGACTGAGCTAAAATCCAACATATGAGACGGATCACCATGATACTTCTGAAGCATAAAAACATGGAATACTTGATGAAGTGTAGCTAGACCAGGTAGTAGTGCAAGCATGTAAGACACCTCTCCAACCCTCTCAAGAATCTCAAAAGGTTCGATATACCTAGCGCTCAACTTGCCTTTCTTCCTGAACCACATAACACCCTTCATGGGCGAAACTCGAAGTAAGACCCTCTCCCCAACCATGAATGTAACATCGTGAACCTTTTGATCTACATAACTTTTCTGCCTAGATTGGGTTGTGCAAAGTCAATCTTGAATCAATTGAACCTTTTCCAAAGCATCATGAACCAAGAATTGTGACCTCTTTGGCATCGCCGTGGTGAACCGTGTCCCTGAGGACAAGAAGATGGTGTTCGTCCTAATAACATTCTCTGATACGATCATAAAGAGAAGGTTGAGAAACCACACAATCAAAAACTCGACTCGGCTCAGAAAAATCCAATCTAACAAACAAGTTGGCCAAGTACTAAACATCCAAGGCTAATGGCCTCTCTGCTACCGGTAGATATGCTAAAGGGCCCAAGCTCTTTGCCTTGCAACTCAAGGCATCAGCCACCACATTGGCCTTCCCGGGATGATATAGAATGGTGATATCATAGTCCTTAAGCAACTCTAACCACCTCCACTGCTGCAAGTTAAGATCTTTTTGTTTGAATAAATGTTGTAGACTCCGGTAGTTAGCGTATACCTCACAAGGGACACCGTACAAATTGTGCCGCCAGATCTTCAAGGCATGAACAATAGCTTCTAACTCGTGGTCATGGATATGATAGTTCTTATCAAGCACCTTCAATTGTCTAGACGTGTAGGAAATCAACCTATCGTCTTGCATCAACACCGCACTGAGACCAATATGCGATGCATCATAGTACACAGTATACGACCCTGAACCCGAAGGCAATACCAACACTAAGGTTGTAATCAAAGTTGTCTTGAGCTTTTGAAAGTGCTCCTCACACTCCTCGGTCCATCTTAATGGAGCACCCTTCTGGATAAATCTGGTCTTAGGTGTTGCAATAGAAAAGAAACCCTCTAAAAGTCAACGGTAATACCCCTCCAAACCAAGAAAACTCCATATCTCTGTAGCTGAAGACAGTTTGGGCCAACTCTACACTACTTCAATCTTCTTTGAATCCACCTTGATCCCCTCACTCGACACTACATGACCCAAAATTGCCACCGAATCTAGCTAGAATTCACACTTTGAAAATTTTGTATATAACTTATTTTCTCTCAAGGAATGGAGCGCGGCCCTCAAGTGCTACTCATGATCCTCCTAGTTCCGGGACTACACCGGAATATTGTCAATGAAAACAATGATGAATGAGTCAAGATATGGTTGAAATACCATTTCCATCAAGTGCATGAACGTTTCTGTGGTGTTGCTCAGCCCGAATGACATTACAAGGAACTCGTAATGACCATACCGAGTCCTGAAGGCAGTCTTCGGGATATCTGGCTCCCGAATCTTCAACTGATGATAGCATGAATGCAAGTAAATCTTAGAGAACACTCTAGCACTCTGTAGCTGATGAAATTAATCATCAATACGTGGCAATGGATACCTATTCTTCACGGTAACCTTATTCAACTGACGATAATCAATACACATACGCATAAAACCATCCTTCTTCTTTACAAACAAGACTGGACCACAACAAGGCAACACAATGGGCCGATTCAAGCCCTTATCAAGCAACTCTTGCAACTGCTCCTTTAATTCTTTCAAATCTGTTGGGGCCATATGATAGGGTGGAAATCTAACAAACAAGTTGGCCAAGGCCTAAATATCCAAGGCTAATGGCCTCTCTGCTACCGGTAGATATGCTAAAGGACCCAAGCTCTCTGCCTTGCAACTCAAGGCATCAGCCACCACATTGGCCTTCCTGGGATGATATAGAATGGTGATATCATAGTCCTTAAGCAACTCTAACCACCTCCACTGCCGCAAGTTAAGATCCTTTTGTTTGAACAGATGTTGTAGACTACGGTGGTCAGCGTATACCTCACAAGGGACACCGTACAAATTGTGCCACCAGATCTTCAAGGCATGAACAATAGCTTCTAACTCGTGGTCGTGGATATGATAGTTCTTATCAAGCACCTTCAACTGTCTAGACGCATAGGAAATCAACTTATCGTCTTGCATCAACATCGCACTGAGACCAATACGTGATGCATCACAGTACACAGTATAAGACCCTGAACCCGAAGGCAATACCAACACTAAGGTTGTAATCAAATTTGTCTTGAGCTTTTGAAAGTGCTCCTCACACTCCTCGGTCCACCTGAATGGAGCACCCTTCTTGGTCAATCTGTTCCTAGGTGTTGCAATAGACAAGAAACCCTCTAAAAGTCAACGGTAATACCCTGCCAAACCAAGAAAACTCCATATCTCTATAGCTGAAGACGGTATGGGCCAACTCTACACTACTTCAATCTTCTTCGGATCCACTTTGATCCCCTCACTCGACGCTACATGGTCCAAAATTGCCACCGAATCTAGCCAGAATTCACACTTTGAAAATTTTGTATATAACTTCTTTTCTCTCAAGGACTGGAGCACGGTCCTCAAGTGCTATTCATGATCCTCCTAGTTCCGGGAGTACACCGGAATGTTGTCAATAAAAACAATGTGAATGAGTCAAGATATGTCTGAAATACCATGTTCATCAAGTGCATGAACATTTCTGGGGCGTTGCTCAGCCCAAATGACATTACAAGGAACTCGTAATGACCATACTGAGTCCTGAAGGCAGTCTTCGGGATATCCGGCTCCCGAATATTCAACTGATGATAGCATGAATGCAAGTCAATCTTAGAGAACATTCTAACACCCTGTAGCTGATGAAATTAATCATCAATACGTGGCAATGGATACCTATTCTTCACAGTAAACTTATTCAACTGACGATAATCAATACACATATGCATAGAACCATCCTTCTTCTTTACAAACAAGACTGGACCACCACAAGGCCACAATGGGTTGATTCAGGCCCTTATCAAGAAACTCTTGCAACTTCTCCTTTAATTCTTTCAAATCTGTTGGGGCCATATGATAGGGTGGAATAGAGATGGGTTCAGTGCCTAGTAACAAATAAATGCCAAAATCGACATCCCTATCGGGCAGCCCCGAAAGATCTTCAGAAATACATCTAGATAATCCCACAATACCAAAACTGACTCCATGGTAGGAGTATCAACACTGACATCCCTCGTGAAAGCTAGATAAGAATTACACCCTTTTCTCAACCATACGCTAAACCTTTAGAAATGAGACAACCCTGCTAGGAACATAATCTAAAGAACCTCTCCACTCTAACCATAGTAATCTTAGCATATCCAGCGTCACGCTCTTGGCGGACAATCGAGAATAGCATGATAGGGAGACAACTAGTCCATGCCCAAGATAATATCAAAATCTATCATACTAAGAAATAATAGATCGACTCTGTTCTAAAAACCACCAAGAACAACTAAACATGACCCATACACATGGTCAACAATGATAGAATCTCCCACAGGCGTGGACACATACATAGGAGAACTCAAAGAATCATGGGATAGACCCAAATATGGAGAAAAATAAGATGACCCATAGGAATAAGTGGAGCCTGGATCAAATAAGACTGATGCATCTCTATGACATACCAGAACAATACATGTGATGAGTAAGTCGGATGAAACTGCCTTCGTCCTAGCAAGAAGAGCATAATATCTTGCCTGGCCTCCCCCTCTAGGGCAAATTCTACCTTCTCGACCTCCACCTCTAGCTAGGTGTACAGGTGGAGTGGAAATTGGTGCGGCGACTATGTTACACGGAGCCTGAGTAGTGGTAGAGGTACACCCCTCCTGAGTCTGGGGAAATCCCCCACCATATGACAAGTGTCACCATACTCAAAACAAGCTCTTGGAGGACGTGGCCATTGTGGCTAGCTCAGGCCTAATCAGCTGGACTGACCACTGAAAGCACCCAGTGCAGGAGGTGCACTAGACAATGGCGGTGAATAATAGGGATCATGATGCCTAGGAGTGGCCAGAATACCGCTAGAGGCTGGAAATGCTGAATGAACAGGGAGACTCACATAGCCCCTACCATGACGAGATGCAACTGGGGAACGGGTACCACTATATGCCAGAATATCGAGGCATCTTGGCCTCCCTATCCTCTCTCTCCTAAGTCCACATACCCTCCAATCTCCTAGAGATCCCCACTACATGCTGGTATGTGATGTCTATCTCCAACTATCGGGTCATGATAAATCTGATGTCGGGGTTGAGCCCCTCGATAAATCAACGGACTTGCTCTCTAACTGTATCAACCAAGGCTGGTTCATATTTAGACAAATCATTGAACCGGAACGCATACTCCGACACGGTCATAGAACCCTATCGCAACTGCTCAAACTCTGTACGCCATGCATTTATGAGACTTTGGAGAACAAACTCCCTCAAGAACATATCCGAGAACTGAGTCCAAGTGAGTGAAGTTTCCTCGGTCGAACTACCCAAAAAATACGCTCGCCGCCACTAATAAGACGCTCCCTTAAGCTGGAACGTAGTAAAAACAACCTCACTAGACTCCACAATACTCATTGTACGGAGGATACGGTGGCACTCCTAAGGAAAACCATGGGCATCCTCGATAGCCAAGCCTCTGAAAGTAGGAGGGTGGTACTTCTTGTACCTCTCGAGTTTGAGCTTCCCCCCCTCAGAAAATGCTGCCCTAACCTCGGGCTAAACTGGGGTGACCGACTGCACTGATATGACCTCTAGGACCTAATCAATGTGGACTCGTTGCTCTAGGGTATGGGTGGTAGGAGTCTGTGCTCCTACCCTCGCTTGAGATGTGGTAGGAGCAAGTGTAATCAACCCTGGTTGAGCTAAAGAGCTGAACATGCTCAAAAACTGGGCAAGAGTCTCCTAGAGTGCTAGGCAGTAACAAGCGTCTCAGGTTCCTGCTCTCCAGCTGGAGCTGCTAGTGGCTCCTCTATAGCATATCGTGCATGTTCTCTAGCTGCACCACATGGATGTCCTCGGCCTATACCCCGGCCTCAGCCTTCCGCGGCTATAGCAGGGGGCACGCGTACCTGGTTATCCGATTCGGGTGTGTGTGTCCTCACTATCTGTGAGATAATAGAAAGACAGAAGTTTAGAATCCTGAAGTCAACAATTTCGCACGATAAGGAATCAAAGAATTGAAGCTTTTCCTAACAGTTTCATAGCCTCCCAAAGATATGTATAGATGTTTCCATACTGATCTACAAGACTCTACTAAACCTGCTTGTGACTCATAACGCCTACTAACCTAGAGCTTTGATACCAACTTGTCATGACCCCAAATTCCCTTTGTAGAATGTTGTGACGGCACCTAGTCTCTAAGACTAGGTAAGACTAACAATATGCGAAAGCATTAAATAACACTTAGCTCAAAACTCCAACAATTTCATAAATAGAATCTATAAATACAATGCGTACAACTTCCCAAAACCTGGTGAAATATAAGCCCCAAATTCTAGATACAGTGTTGGACAATCATATACATCACTGTCTATAAAAGTATAAAGATATATGGAATAACATGATAGAAGGGGACTACGAGGCTTGCAGACACGGGTAAGGGTAACTTGAAGTCTCCAAAAGCAAGCTCAGCGCGCTAGTACCGGGACTAATAAGATGTACGTGGATCTGTCAAAAACATGTGTAGAAGCATAGTATGAGTACAAAACAATGGTAACCCAATAAGTGCCAAGCCTAACCTCGGTAGAGTAGTGACGAGGTTAGGTCAAGGCCTTACTGGAGATAATAAGAAAACAAAACAGAAGATATAATGATATGATGATAATGACAAAGGAAGTGAAACAATAAAGAATTTGCAGAAAGTTAACAACACGGAATCAAGGAACTTAATACAACACGAAAGGAAAAACAAGGATTTTACATGTTAAGGAGACAACAACCAAACAAATACAGCAAATAAAGAAGATCAACAGAGGGCCCTACCGAGGTACCACCTCGTAGTCTCAAATCATAAAAGTAACTCATAGTATTTCCTTATATCACATGCGGGAGACTTTATATTTAGTATTGAAAATCATTTTCCCAAAATAGTACCCCGCGTTTTACCCCACCTTATCACACCGCTTGGCTTCTAGTAGTTCCCTTACTAGCCACGCATATCAAGCCCACCTTATCTCATCTCATGCGTTTCAACACCCAGACATTATACCACCGCATGCGTATTAATAATAACAACGGCACGAGAGAAACCTCGTGCAAATAGTAACAACAGTGTGCCAGAAAACCTCTATTTCAAACATAAGTTATGTTGCCTAGTTATTCCTTCTTCACGAACGCGGAAAATGCCCCGCGTTCGCGAAGCAAAAAAATGTTGCTTCCAAAGTAATACTCCGCAATCGCAGAAAACCTCATGCAAACACGTAACACTTCCTCATCAAGTTAAGAGATCGCGTATTACACCAGGCGACCGCGATGAAGAAAAGCGCGTGAACCTGTAGCCCCCAATTCTTTTATGCAAACACAACTACCCTCATGCGTTCGCGATTCACTAGAAACCAGTGATCGCAGGCCCCTTCAAGCGATCGCATTGAGCCAACTCTCCCCAGTGCCAGATTTCCCTTTTCGATCACGTTAGTCCTTTCGCGATCGCATAGAAGGTCACCAAAAGCACCAGATTCAGCAACTCCTCAACGATTTAAAAATGCTCCGAACATGGTCTGAATTACACTCGAGGTCCCCGTGACCTCAACCAAACATACCAATAAGTCCTAAATCATCGTACGAACACGCTCGAAGTGTCAAATCATATCAAACAACACTAAAATCATGAATCACACATCAATTTAAGCCTAAGAACTTATGAACTTTCGGATTCCAAAACTAATGTTGATTCATACCAAAATAAATCTGATTGACACCAATGTTGCACACAAGTCATAAATGATATGATGGACCTATTGCAAATTTTGGAATCGGGATCCGACCCCGATATCGAGAAATTTCAAGTCAAACTTCTCAAATTCCTCCAATTTTCCAACGTTCGCCAATTTAAGCCAAAATGACCTACGGACCTCCAAATCAACATCCGGACACGCTCCAAGATGAAAATAACCCTATGAAGCTATTGGAACCGTCAACACTCCAATTGGAATCATCTTCACACAAGTCAACCTAGGGTCAACTCCTATGACTTCCACCCCCAACATAGGGACTAAGTGTCCCATTTCACTCGAAAATGCACCCGAAACCAAAATCAAATATCCCCGCAAGTCATGCAACTACAATATAACACAGAGGAGGCAATAAATAGGGGTTCGGGGCTAATACACTCAAAACGACCTACCGGGTCGTTAAAAATATGCACTTCGGTGACTAGTGACCTCTAAAAAGCTATTCTGAAGAAGTGGAGTGCACAACCAATCAGCTGGAACAAACACTCTATTGGGAGGGATGTCTTCGGATCTATCAGTACCTGTGGGCATGAACATAGTGCCCAAAGAAAAAGGGCGTCAGTACAAAAGATATATTGAGTATGTAAAATGGATAATGTGAGTAAATCAACGATGTAACATAAGAGGTAGAAATAAACAAGCTTAACATGGATACCGTAGACAAGACACCGGGGTGTTGACGAGCTCGAAATATACACACTTAAAATTATGCTCGCTAGTCAAAGATAGAATAGTATAATATTGTATCCACGGAGATTGGAGTTAAACAGTATTTTCATAGTTTCTAGCTTGATTGTTGTCTAGGAGAATCAACAATTGAGATTTATATTATTAGTAACTAAAAGTAACTAAGAATCTAAAGCTATTGGCTAATGACTATTGAAACAAGGAATAAGCAAAGAAGGATATCAATGGGAGAAGAGAGTGTTTGATAGAATAGGTGCAATATAATTGTTCGGGATCTAACTCTAGATAATTCACTTCTAATGTTCAAGTGAGTCTCTCGAATTCACTCAATTACTAGTTCAAACATTAAGTATAAACTCCTCTCTTGATTAAGATTCAACCTCACAAGATGAACCAATTTAAGCCATGTGAAGATATGCAAGAATTCGTAGTGCATTGGTCTTTAAGAGAACCTCTTTCGATTATCCTCCTAACTAGGTTTAATCAATGATTCAACTAGCCTCTTTCGATTAATTCGAAGAATCTATGAACTCAACCAACAATATAATGTAAATAAATTACAAGTTATACCTCTCTCGATTACATGAACAAGTGAATATAGATGTAACAATTAAATCATCCAATAATGATTCAATACATAAAACTAGAGTTACAATATACAAACAATCATCAATACACCAAATCTATCAAACTCTAAAGGAAACTACTCCATAGATATGGAAAAACTCATCACAGATAAACTTAAAGTATAGGAAAACATAAATTCAATCCAAACTCGGGTCGTGAGTGAGGAAGGAATAAAGAAATCCTTGTGCTCGTATTCTTCCAACTCCTCCTTAGGTCAAATATGTGACCGAAGTCCACAAAATAATGTTTTTTCATGTATCTATACCAAGTAGGGTCGGGCCTAGATGAAACCACCTTCTCCTAGTCGAAATAGGACATTAGCTCTGTAAATTTGCACAGGTGCGCCGCATGGGGCGACACGCCATGTGGGGCATTAGTGGAGAAATCCAGAGAGTTCAACTTTTATCAGGCAGCGAAAAATACATTGTTGTGTCGCATAGTGCGTCTCATTAGTGTAAATTTCTCAGAGTACGAATTTTGCTTCCGTTTTGACATACAGACTTGGTCCTCGACCCCCGCACACAATCCTGGCTTAATCTCTTAGGATTTTACTCAGACTTCAAAGCTCCAAATCACTCAAATTCATTCCATAACATCTATATATCTCGAAATCACTCCTACAAGGAATAAAACACACAATAAATGCAAAACACTATCAATTAAAGTTCACACATGAATAAAGTGCAGTGAATTAGACTGGAATAAGCCACTAAAACATGAGATTATAGCCTACCATCAGGTGTACACTGCTATAACCACGAAACATGAATGTATGAAAGCTTTTGGAAAAAAATCCACTCTTTGGGTCCATGTATTAATTACAATATATACACATACATTCAACTGCTCTTTGGGGCATATCATCACATTTCACTCCATATCCATCATCATAGAGGGATCGGTCGTACCCATCCTTGGGAGGTCTCAATTGTAACTGACATCAATAGGACTCGGCGTTATTTGCCGCAAGAGGAATTCATAGCCTCACATCATACATCACTCCATACCTAGCTTCATAGAGGACTAGGTTTTACCTAGCCTCAGGAGGTCTCAGTTGTACCCGATTTCAAAAGAAATCAGTGTAATCGGCCTCAAGAGGACTCGGTATCCTCACACCACACATCATCATACCTGTACTCACAAGTTATCGATAATATCTCATATCATGTCTCATTATATCCAACTCATCACTGGTTTCATTATAGGTGACGCACATGGCCGACTATAGCGCGACTCAGTAAAGTAATATATATATATACCAAGGTCAACTAAGACTGAATCATACTTCCTGACTTTGGAATACTATCTGAAAACACTTCAACTTGAGAGAATTGTTACTGGTGAGAAGATATATAAGAACAGAAGCAACATTACTGGGAAGGGATTAGAACAAACCAATCTTACAACAAGTAAATACTTTAGAGAGAAATACGTTTATGCCAAGTCATGCCAGGAAAGAAGGTTGTCCTACATACCTCCGTTTTAAGAACTAGCTATGTTTTTGTGATAGTTAACTTTGCTCCAATGATTCTCCAGGATCAATACAACAAAACAATAGATATTTCAATGATGATTTAAGCTTCCTCATGCTAAATGCTGCTAGATTCATCTTCAATGGGGGTTCGTGAGAATTGTGGGTAAACTAAAATGGGTGATAACTTCTAGAATGAGAGGGAAAGAACTACACCGCCTTTCTTATACAATATCAAGCATAGGAAATTCCGTCACTCTACATGAAAATGGGTCATCTTGCCCCGTTTACAACACCAATCAAGGCATATGGCGCAAGCTTAACGAAATGTGTAATCCCCTTTGTATTCACATACATCGCCGACCAATTGTCCATGCTAGAAGGCAATATTTCCAATTTCTAATTTTTCATGTATAAGGTGTAACATCATCCTCCCTTCGGAACACTCGTCCTCAAATGTTGAAGTGTAGTCATCCATGCAAACTTCTTTAGTCATCTTAGATTGTGCCCGCCATTGTAGTCTCATTGTTTCCTCCCATAGCGTGGAACAAATGAGGGTACCTAGATTTCACATCTTCTTCAGCTTCCCATGACATTAATTTTATATGCTATTCCTCCAAAGTATTTTAACTAAACCTACCTCTTAGGTTCGCAGCTTACGCACTTGGCGATCTAGGATAGCCACCAGAACTTCTTCGTAGGATAGGTCCTCCATGACTTGAATATATTTAATAAGGGTAATACAAGATAAATCACTCAAGCACTTTCGGATCATGGACACGTGGAATACCATATATACTAATTTCAATTTCGGGGGAAGCTCAAGCTTATAAGACACTTGACCAACTTTGTGAATGATTTGATATGGCCCAATATATTGGGGATTGAGTTACCCTTCTTACCGAACCTCGTCACGCCTTTCATAGGCGATACCCTTAGGAATACCCAGTCTCGGATGGCAAGCTCCAAATCTCATCATTGGGTATCTGAGTAATACTTTTGCCTACTTTGAATTGTATATAATCGACTTTGAATCGTTTTCACCTTTTCAATGCTAGTTGCACCAACTCAAGACCCAATAACTTTGTTTCACCAACTTTCAACCAGCTGATAGGAGATCTATACCTCCGTCTGTATATTGCTTCATATGGTGTCATCTGAATGCTCGCATAGTAACTGTTATTTTGAGAAAACTCGATGAGTTGTATATGATCTTCCCAATTTCCTTTAAAGTCTAACATAGGCTCATAACATTCACTCAAACATCTGAATGGTGCGTTTGTCCTGACTGTTTGTTTGTGGATGGAAAGTTGTGTTGAGGTTAATTTTTGTACCCAATCCTTATTGGAATGATCTCCAGAAGTTAGTTGTAAACTGCGCACTCTGTCTGATATAATAAAAACCGAGGCCCCATGGAGTCAAACTATCTTTTTAATGTATAGCTTAGCATAATCTTCAGCTGATAAGGTAGTCTTAACAGGTAGAAAGTTAGCTGACTTGGTGAGCCGATCCACGATAACCCATATGGAATCAAACCTTCAGTGTGATTGTGGTAACCCAATAACAAAATCTATGTTGATCATCTCCTATTTCCAGGCCGGAATTTCCATATTCTAAAGCAATCCTCCGTGTCTCTAGTGTTCAACCTTAACTTGTTGTCAATTTAGACACTAGAAAACATATTCAGCAATGTTCCTATTCATGTTGTTCCACTAGTATAGCTATCAAAGATCGTGATACATCTTGGTTGACCCCGGATGAACAGAATACCAGAATTGGTGGATCTTTGCCATGATATGCCTTCGGAGTCCCCGACATCGGGCACACATAATCGGTTCTGGTATCTAGACTCCGTCCTTAGATAGGTCGAACACTTGCTTCTTTTGAAACGGAATTCATTCTCTTATTTTCACCAAATCTGGATCGTCAAATTTTCGTGCTTTTGCTTAGTCTACTAACGAATATTCAGAAGCATTTCGAACTATGGCTCCCCCACTACTGGTATCGAGCGATCGTACACTTAAGTTAGACAACTGGTACAATTCTTTAGTGATTTCCAACTTGTATTCTTCCACATGTCGTAGGCTACCCATGGACTTCCGACATAATGCATCAGCCACAATGTTTGCCTTCCTAGAGTAGTACAAAATATCAACATCGTAATCCTTTAACAATTCAAGTCATCTTCGCTACCTTAGATTTAATTCTTTTTGCTTGAATATGTACATTAAGCTCTTGTGATTAGTGAATATGTTGACATGAACCCCATACAGGTAGTGACACCATATTTTCAAGGCAAATATAACTGTTTCTAGCTCTAAGTCATGAGTTGGGTAATTCTTCTTGTATTTCCTTAGTTACCTTGAGGCATAAGCAAAAACTTTCTCGTGTTGCATTAAAACACTACCCAATCCCACTCTAGAGGCATCACAATAAATAACGTACCCCTCGGGTCCTTTAGGAAGAGTTCAAGGTTAACCTGTCTCATAACTCTTGGAAGCTCTTCTCACAGGGATTAGTCCACCGGAATTTCGCTACCTTGTGCATCAACTTTTTAAATGGAGCAGCTATCGATGAGAAATTTTCCAAAAACCTTCAATAGTAACCGGCTAACCCTAAGAAACTTCGTACCTTGATAGTGGTTATAGGGCTTGGCCAATTCTTCACTGCTTCAACCTTTTGACCATCAACTTTGATATCATCATCTGATACAATATGCCTAATAAAATCCACTGAGTTAAGGGCATAAAACTTGTGATCCTGGAGTGTGTGTAGGACCTTTCGCAAATTCTCTACATGCTCTGCTTCTGATTGAGAATACACGAAAATATCATTCATGAACATAATGACAAAGATATCCAAAATGGCCAACACTCGATTCATCATATCCGTAAAAGTCGATAGTGTGTTGGTTAGGCCAAATGACATAACGAAAATTCATAATGGTCATATCTCGTCCGAAAAGCTATCTTTGGAATATCTTCTTCCTTGGTTCTTAATTGATGATACCGAGATTTAAGGTCGATCTTTATAAAATACTTGGCTTTTTGCAATTGATCAAACCAATCGTCAATACTTGAGAGCGGATACTTGTTCTTAATGATAACCTTGTTTAGTTGTTGGTAATCAATGCACTTCCTCAATGAACTCTCTTTATTTCAAACAAATAGCATTGGAGCTACGATCACATCTTGGTTGAACCTGGATGAACAGAACACCAGAATTGGTGGATCTCTAATATGATCTACCTTTGGATTCCCCCGACATCGGGCACACATAATCGGTTCTGGTATCTAAGGACTTCGTCCTCAGATAGCTCGAACACTTGCTTCTTTTGAAAGGGAAGTCTTTCTCTTATTTTCACCAAATTTGGGTTGTCGAATTGTTGTGATTTTACTTCAGCTACTAATGAAGATTCGGAAGCATTTCGAACTATTGATCCCCCACTATTGGTATCGAGCAATCATACACTTAAGTTAGCCAACCAGTATAATTCTTTAGTGATTTCCAACTTATGATCTTCCATATGTCATAGGCTTCCCATGGACTTCCGACATAATGCATCAGCCCCAACATTCGCTTTCCGCAGTAGTACAAAATATCAACGTCGTAATCCTTTACCAATTCAAGTCATCTTCACTGCCTCAGATTTAATTCTTTTTGCTTGAATATGTACTGTAAGCTCTTGTGATAAGTGAATATGCTCACATGAAACCCATACAGATAGTGGCGCTATATTTTCAAGGCAAATATAACCGTTGCTAGCTCCAAGTCATGAGTTGTGTAATTCTTCTCGTATTTCCTTAGTCACCTTGAAGCATAAGCAACAATTTCTCGTGTTTCATTAAAACACTGCCCAATCCCACTCTAGAGGCATCACAATATATAATGTACCCCTCGGGTCCTTCAGGAAGAGTTAGAACTGGTGTCGAGGTTAACCTCTCTTTTAACTCTTGTAAGCTCTTCTCATAGGGATCGGACCACCGGAATTTCGCTACCTTGTGTGTCAAATTCATTAATGGAGAAGCTATCGATGTGAAAGTTTCCACAAACCTTCGATAGTAACAGGCTAAGCCCAAGAACTTTGTACCTCGGTAGGGGTTATAGGCTTTGGCCAATTCTTAACAGTTTCAACCTTTTGACCATCAACGTTGATCCATCACCTGATACGATATGCCCAATAAAAGCCATTGAGTTCAGCCGAAACTCGCACTTGGAATACTTGGCATACAACTTGTAATCCCGGAGTGTGTGTAAGACCTTTCGCAAATGCTCTGCGTGCTCTACTTCTAATTGAGAGTAAACCAAAATATCATCTATGAACACGATAACAAAGATATTAAAAAATTACCTAAACACTCAATTCATCAGATCCATAAAAGCCGATAGTGTGTTGGTAGGCCAAACGACATAACCAAAAATTTATAATGGCCATATTTGGTCTGAAAAGCTATCTTTGGAATATCTTCTTCCTTGGTTTGATGATACCCATATCTAAGGTCGATCTTTAAAAAATACTTGGAACTTTGCAATTAATAAAACAAATCATCAACCCTCGAGCGCGGCTACTTGTTCTTAATGGTAACCTTCTTTAGTTGTCGGTAATCAAACTTCCGCAATGAACAGTCTATCTTTCGAAATAATAGCATTGGATCTGCCCACAGGGAAGTACTAGGTCGGATGAAGCCCTTATCTAAAAAAATCCTTCAATTAAGTTGTCATATCTTTCCACTCGGTAGGATCCATAATGTACGTAAGGATAGATAGATGTTGCGCATTAGGTGGCACTTTGATGGAGAAATCGATCTCTCTCTCAGGAGTGATCCTGGGAGCTCATCAGAGAACACATCGAGAAACTTGTTAACAACCCAGACTGACTGAAGAGTGGGAGTCTTTTCCTCCATATCGTTCACTCGCACCAAATGATAAATACACCTATTCAAAATCATCTTTTGAGCCTTAAGGTAAGAAATAAACTTCCCTCTTGGTGCTTCAATATCACCCTTCAATTCAATGACGGGTTCTCTTTGGAAACTAAAGCGAACGATTTTTGCCCAACAATCCATTTTGTCATAACACGAAGCCAACCAGTACATCACCATAATGACGTCATATTTCATCATCTCTAACTCATTCAAATCAACTAAATTATGGCGGTCATGAATCATCACATCGCAACTTCGATATACTCGTCTAACTGCCACAAACTCACCTACGAGCGTGGACACTTCAAATAGTTGATGTAACAATTCAAGTTTTATACCACATTTTACTAGCAACAAATAGGGAAATATACTAGATCTATCATAACGTACATATTAATGGAGAATATTGATAGTATACCTCTAATCACATCCGGTGATGACTTTAGGTTCTATCGTCCTGATAATGCGTATATATAGTTCTACTGTCCACTTGAGTTAGGCACTCCACCTCTACCTCTATCTCTCTCTATCGACAACGGCATACCTTGCTCATGAAGGTGTGCTGATGAAGACAAAGTTGTTGTAGCTCTTGTTGGCGGCATCATGTTACCCACATCTCTCGTTGGGCAAAAACACATTATCTGACAAATCTTCCCAGAAAGAATAACATAAATCGGAACCCAAATGCACTGTCCAAAATGATTCCGACCATGCCGCCCACAATGCGGCATCGGGAACCTTATCCTACTAGGGTCTCCACCATATTGTGAGCTCTGACCTCGAGGATTATGACTCTAGCTGGAATAAGTGGTTCTATCATGATGCTAACTCTGAGACTGTGTTATTGCAATAGCTATTAGATAAGATAGGTGAGGGGAAAATAGAGGTTTGAACTCACCTCGGGACTCAACCATATCATCTGTAGATCGAGATCTCTTATGTTGGCCTCGATCGTGCTCTCTAGTAGCTCGCTGTTGTCTTTTTTTATCCTCCAAACTCTGCGTGTAAGCTTGAATACGAGCGATGTCCATGTTCGGACTCAGCGAAGCAGTGGTACACTCGTTGATCAAATGTGGTCCCAAACCACCTACGAATTGATGTACACTATCACTCATCTTGCCCAAAACCAAAGAAACATACTTGGCCAAGGAGTTAAATTGCATGTTGTACTCCCGGACACTCATGTTGCCCTGCTCCAGATGTAAGAACTTTTCTTGTTTAGCTCAGCAGAGTTCAATAGGTAAATACTGTTGTAAAAAGGCTTCAAAAAACTCCCGCCACCCTACCCCTAGAGCAAAAGGCACCCTATATTGCTCCCACATTTCAAAAAGAAATTACGGCAATATCCCGCAATCTGTATGAGGCAAGCTCTACAGAATTAGCATAAGTGGCATGCATAACTCGTAAAGTCCACTGCATCTGGTCTAGAAATTTCTGACGATCTTCGTCTGATTTGTTCCTGTAAATACCAAGGGGTCCAAATTTAAGAAATCCTAAACCCTCGTACTGATTTCTCTATCTAAGGTGGCAGGGGCCTGGCGTTGGTCCTAAGAGGCTACTAATCGAGTCAGCAAATGTACTTCAAGAATAAGTGATATTTAGCTTAAAGTGTATATATTTCTATATATATCGCCTCGTGTTTTAATTTTGTTTCATGATTTTGAGATGTTAAATGTGATAATTTATATCAATTTGAAGTATTTTTATGTTTAGGAATGATTCGGGATCAATCAGGGGTGAAACGCGCGAAATTAGAGCAAAAACGGACGAAATCGGAAAACTCAGGATTTTGGGCGCCACCTGTGGCCCTGGAGGCAGTGACCAATTTTTGGGCAGCGCCCTGGTGGGCGTCCGGCGCTAGCCAGGGCGCTGGTGATGAGTTTTTTGCCCCATTTTGCCCGGGACACGGTTATTTCGGCCCTAAACCTACCCAACACGTATAAAAGCAAGTATAAGCTTATTTTTGGGGAATTAATGCCACTTTGGAGAGGAGATAGACACAGGATCATTAGTAAGCGAAGGATTTCTCAATTTTCTTCATCTTATTCTAGTATTTTCAATTTATGAAAAATTTTTGCAATTGTGTTATTTTAGAATGAGCGGCTAAACACCCATTGTTCTGGGGTTGTGGTTTAGCC